>JAAWWB010001378.1:0-25004 GCA_018804465.1 Populus tomentosa | reverse complement strand
GACTTGGTTGTATGCATATCAAATAAAATACTTTTATATATATATATATATATATATATATATATATATATATATTAAAATGAGAAATGTTTTTAGAAATTCTTGAGAACGAGTATTTTAATACAATATTAACATCTTACAATGTAAGTCTATAACCCCAATATTAAATAAAATTACTAGAAAAATATGCGAGGGACCCATAATTGAATTTAAATTGATCATTGAAATTTTTACAATTTTTAGAAATTGTTTTGGGGTCTGTTTAGCAAAAAACCATTTTTATTAAAAAAACTGTCAAAATAGGTCTAAGGGTGGGTTTGCCAAACAACCCTTTAGGTAAAAAATTCCTGAACAAAAAAACTAACCAACCAAAAAAAGCCTTGGTACTTGACCCAAAAAAAACCAATTAGGTAGACTCGAAAACACTAGTTCAACCCTAAACCGAACCGAAAACCATGGTTTGTCCCGAAACGAAAGCAAAACAAATAATTATCCAAAAACATATCAAAACTAAAAAAAAAAACACAAAACATAAAATTTCCCGTCAAAAAAAGATCAAACACCAAGAACACGATAAACATTCAAACTGAAACCCAACAAACACATATCACAAACCATACAAGCTTTCATGCAATCACGGGCAAGGTTTTGTTCGTAATCATGCGTGGATCAAGAATCAAGCATCAATTTTCTTCGATTAACACTCAAAAGCCATGATTTGATCAAAATATGTTTGGGCAGTCGAAAGAACTCTAGAATATAAATGCATGAATACATGTTATTGACGAGTTTTAATCTTAGATTATTTGCTAAAAATGACAAGCTAATATGCTTGTGCTAAGAATTAACCTAAAACAACTAAAAAACAAGAAGCTAAGACAAAGTTCATGCAAAAACCTAGATTTAGCCTTCTATGCCTCTAAAAACACTACTATTGGTCTCACAAACCACGTTATCAACACTAAGCATAGTTGAATCCAAAGAACTAACAACAAACATCAAATAATCAACATATATGAAGTTTTAACTCCATAACTGCAGCCCCAATAACAACCAATAAAAACATCAAATTTCAATTCTCAACTGACTCTTTGAACACTTGAAACCCGAACCATGCTTAAAAACCAAGAACATATACTAACAAAAGGCATCAGAAACCCATTGCCACCTTTTGAAAGAATCCAAAACTACCATGCTTTATGAAAATCAGTCACAAATATATTGTTTTGATACTCGATAACATCAACAATAACTCTAAACAATATTTGAACAATAAAAACAATATTTTTATGTATTAATCAAAACAAAACTATAAAAAATCATAACACTAAAATAAGTTCAAAAAAATATCAAAAGATGTTTAATTACTAAGAAAGCATGAATAGATAGACCACATAGACTCCATTCTTAGGTTTTTACATGATTATACCTTCTCCAAGCTTGCTGACTATAGACTACTATTTTTTATTCTCTTTTCCTTCCTTTTTTCCTTTCACTCTCTTTCTTTCCAAAGCTTGTTAGACCTTTTATGTTAGGCTCTTGAACCTTCACAATATGGTTTATTAACAGAGTATTTCCCCATGTTTTTCCTCTCTCTCTCTCTCTCTCTCTCTCTCTCTCTTCTTTTTTCCCTCCTCCTTTAACTCTGATTTACAGGGGTATTTATAAGGTTTTTTTTTTTAATGAATTTCATTAAAGATTGATCAAAGCTTAGCCCCTTGATCGAAGTAAAAGGGTTCTGGATAAAATCTAACAATTGACAGCTTTTGTATTAGGTTGGTTTTATAATGGTGGTTTTGGTTTTAGGGGTACTTGGTGGTTTTGCTAGACTTGAAGGGAAAAAAGAAGAAGCTATTTCTAGCTTTTTTTTTTTTTTTAATCTTGAAATGAAGGTTTTAAAGCAATTGATAAGAACCTTTTGAGTAGTTTTAAGTGTGAACACACAAAAAGAAGGTTGGTGTTTGAAAAATAGGTATCAAAGTCAAGGCTAACTGGGCTGACCAGTTTCGAGGCTTCGCCAAAGTAATTTCGATGTAAACATCATCAGAAACATCCTGAAGTCGGTAGAAAAGGTGCATACCTTTCATTTGGATATAAGCTTACTCAATGTGGAGGTTTGTAACTTCATATTCATTCATCCAAGGCACCAATACTTCGAAGCCAAAGAATTGAGAAGTTTGTGATGGCAGGATTTCTCTCCTCCTCTTCCTGATTGCAAGGTTAAAACCGAGATCCCTTGTTATCATTGCTCAAGAATTATTTTTCAAGTGATTTCATTGTGAAATTTTCCTGTAAAATTTAAAAATATTTATGCAATGCTTAGGGGTTAGATGAATGTATATATCCTAACATGGTTTGAAATATAGCCCCCCTTCTTTGATGTTCCATCATCATAGGGTGCCTTGGCTTGCCATCTAAAGCTTTTTTAATCCTTTGTTTACCAACTCACTTGAGTTTATCATATGTCAATCCTTCGCTTGAATGTAAATGCTCTTTCTGGATTGTCCACCGCGATTACTGCTCCTATTGTTTATTAAGCCCGACAAAGCCCTCAAGTGTGGTGTTCCTTGATTCATCATGAAGGAGATTAACAAATCATTCAACCTTTTGGATTATTTCAAAAATCACCTACTGATTAGCTATGTGTATTATGCCAATAATTGTAAAAAGGATTTCTTGTGTTGACCTTATCTTAGATTGCAAATCAACCATGACGTTTCCCCTAGTTGAACCATATTCTTCAAGCATATGTTATCATCAACCTTCATGGAATTGCCAAGTCATCTAGACATGCATCCCATTGCTTATAGTACAGGCTCATCATTATATGCTTAGTGTTCTTAATAGTAAATGGCTTTCAGCCCGTTTAATCTTATCAAACAACTTCTGCATATTTCTAGCAACCATTACAGGTACTTATATAGCAATAAAGTTGTCTACAAGGTCTTTTTGGTTGGTTAGGGAGTCCCTACTTAGTGTTACAGCTACTAGGAAATCTAACTGGTTTGTTTTTCAAGAGATTTTAGACAAGGGACTGGCTGCGTAAAGGAAAAGTATTAGCACTCCTGGTAAGCCTTACCTGAAGTAAGTTGCATATTTTTTTTATTGTTTGTTATGGTCTGATGATATCTATTTCTTTTGACCTACTATGACGAGTTTGCTATAATGAAAAAACCCTGGTTTTTTAGGTTAAGAACTTGGTCTGCGAAGGTAAAATATCCTTAATTATCATTAATTAAGACTTCTTTCAAGGTAAAACTAGAAGTTTTTCTACTGAATCATTCCAAATAATACTTCAAATGAAATTTCTTGTGGAATTTATCATTATATTATAAGTGAATGAGTTGTATTATTCACAATAATATTTTGGATATTAACCTCAAATATGTTTTTATACTTATATTAAAGTGAGTAATAAAAGTATTATCCCTAATAATATTTTAGATATTAACCCCTTTTATGTTTTTTTATCCTTATATTAAAAGTAAATAATATTTATTATTTCTAATAATATTTTGGATATTAACCCCTTTTAGGTTTTATATCCTTATATTAAAAGTGAATAATATTTTTCTTGTCAAAAATAATTTTTAAAATTTATGTCAAAATCCTTTGGAATTTTACAAACTTGTAAAATCCATGCCAAGTTTTTTAAAAACATGCAAAAATATTTGAAATTTTCTTATTAAAAAAAAAACTCAAATAACTTTAGGATTTTTTGGTCATATGAAGAAAATATTTTTTTTATTATTCTTTTACTTTTTTATATTTTTTTAGGCTTTGTTCGGGAAAAACCTATTTATTTACAGCGTAATAAGTGTTTGCCAAATATATCCTTAAATAAAAAAAACTCTTTAACAAAAACATGGCAAACCAAACATGGCATAAAAACTTGTTAAATCAATTTTTTTATCAGGTCGACTCAACAAAGTTGACTCAAAATTTTTGGTTTGTCCATAAAAGAACAAAAAAAATCATGGTTTGACCAAAAAACAATATAAAAACAAAATCATAGTATTTATTACTTTGACACTCTTGCACTTGGGAGAATACATTAATCATTTGATCATGTCACCAACATTGTTACAAATCATGGAGGTTGTCATAACCCATTTTTGGGTTCTTCCCCTTACATTTACCTTTTTCCTTCCAAAAAAAAAAATAAAAATAAAAATGACATAAAAACTGGCAATTAGGCAAAAACAGACTAAGAAAGTTTCAAATATATAGAAGAATTAAGTTGGAGTTTTGGATAAAATTATGAGCCTAAGACTAAAGAGACAATATTGATTCAAGGTCAAATTAAATGATTATTGAATGAATCTGTCTACAAAAAAAAACAATTAAGTCCAACGACTTAATTAGATTTTTAATAAGCCAATTTGATTTAATCACGGGCTAAATTAAAAGTTTAATTATGTTTAAAAATTAATCTGGGTCAAATTAAAAGATTTAATTAGGTGTAAGGACGTAATTATACTTTTAATTGGTCAAATTAATGTTATAAGGGACTTAATTGGTAAAAAACTAAGTTTAGGAGCCCAATTTAGGCTTAATCGAGAAGATTGAAATTTTAGAGGACCAAACTCAATTTTTACAAAGTCAATTGATTGAAATTAGGGACAAATTGCAAGAAAATCAAAGTTTAGGGTCAATTAAGGGTTAAATTGAATAAATTTATCACCTTTATCTTTTTGAAAAAGACGCTAGACTTTGAGGACTCAATTAAGTTGAAAATAGGGGTGAAATTGAAGTAAATTAAAAGTTTAATTGTCAATTGAGGGTCAATTTACATAAATCTAAAACCAATAACTAAAATGAAAAACTCGCTGACATTCAAAGTTGATATTGGAGTTTAGTGAGGGTAAAACTACATAAAATTAAAATTTTAGAATCAATTTGGGATGCAATAAAGAGAAATCAAAAGTTAAAGGACTAAATTAAATTTTAGTCAAATCTTAATTAAAACCTTAAGAACGTCAAAACAACATCGTTTCATTTAAATGAAAGGATGTGTTTTGACCAAAACATTTTGTTTTAGTACAAAACATTGCCATTTTAACCAGCAGAAACAAAAAAAAAAAAGAAAAAAAAAGAGATAGATGTCACACGTCTTGTTGTCTGACTACTGCTCATCATCTTCAACCTTTTATACCCGAAAGAATGCTCGAGTGACTAATTTTACAAAGCATTTAATGTCTCATCTCTCTACCAAACCGGACAAAGAAGACACCACTCTTATGGTTTTACATCATTCTACACCCCAACGTAATTCTTGTTGGCTGGTTATCTTTATAGCCACTGTGACACCACCCCAAAAGACCAATCAATCAACCTTGAGCAACCATATTTTTGCAGCTCATTATAATTATTTTGAGTCGACAGTTGAGATTCTTCCCGTTTAAATCAATGGCCAAGATTTCCCCCCAATAAAGACAAGATGTCTCTCTTTCACCCTTATAAATAAAGGTGAATTTTAGGCATTAGACAATAAGGAAAAGGAGTACAAAGTGAGCAAAAAACTAGTTTTTTTCATTCATTTTCATTTGCTAGTCTAACTCTTCTCTCTCTCCATCACGACTTCAGCTTCTAGACCCCCACCAACACCTCCTTTACCAACTCATCCTTTCTACCTCACCCATGAATAACAGCTCCATCGCAAGCTTCTTCTTTTTCTATTACACAATAATCTCTAAGAACAGTGTCAAGAGAAGCTTTAGCAGCACCTCAGCCACACCAGCAGACCAGCAATCAGCGATGCCTCTCCTTTACGCCATGTAATTGTTCTCTTTCCCTCGCAATCTCTCCCCTATCTGCATGCAGGACGTGAATTAATTCACGCTAATGAAGGTACAAATGGGTTGGACCCATTTCAAGTCAACCTATATGGTTGGGTTGGCTCCAACCCATTCTAAAAAAAGAAGAAGAAGGGATTGTCGAGCCTTCAGCCGATCCAACCCGGCCTGACCAGGCTAAGCGGCCTTGGGCCCAAGTAGCTCGTAGATATATAAAAGTAATAACATAATATTAAAAAAGTTTAAAAAATATTAAAAAAAAAAACAAGACAAAAAAATATATTTTCAAGGAATATTTTAAAATCATTTGTGGGTCCGTCAGGTGTTTTTCAATAATTTTAACTAATATTGGGTCGTAGACTTACACTGTAAAATACGAACCTAGTATTAAAAGTATCTAGTTTTTCTCTTAAATTTAAAAATTAATAATAAAAAAATTCATATGAACTTTACAAAAATATTTTGTTTTCACATGTATAGTCAAATCCTAAAGATTTTTCCCATATGTTTTATAAAAAAGATAATCATATTTTAAAAATATAAAATAAATATTATAACTAGTTTATGATTATTTATTAGAATTTGATTAAAATAATAAAAATTCTATAATAATTAGTTTGTTATTTGAAATATTAGGAATTCTTAAAAACATTAATATGTGAAATAATTAATTTACAATTAAATATTATAATTAATTTATAATTATTTATTAGAGTTTGATTAAAATATTAAAAATCTCATTATAATTATTTTGTTATTAAGAACCTTAGCTATATCTAAGAATTAGAGATGCCTTTATTAAAAGCATTAATATGAGAAATAATTAACTTTACAATCTTATAATATATATAACGACGAAGACACCAGATTTTCAGGGATGTAATTTATGTCGACTGGTTAATTAATTATGTCATCAAGCTCAAGGAAGGGGCCCACGTGGTTTTGAGAACTACTGTCTCATATGCTCAGAAAATCAACGGAGAAATCTGCACCAGCCACGCCATAGTTGTACGGAAATGGGACCTTCTTCAGGTGGAGGGACGATGGAAGGAATCTGTCACTCTAGTGTTTTCACACTTTAATGGCTTTCTTTTTAAGTATTATTTTCCTTTCTGTTTTTGTTACCATTCCATTCATGGTTTGTAGATCCGGTTATATGGCTGGCCTCATTCAAAATTTAAATTTCAGATTTTAATTAGATTATCAAGTCGCTATATCAATTTATTTTTTAAAAAATTAAAATAATATAATTTTAGTAAAAATAATAAAAAATAACAATTACAACTAGATTTTTAACTAGATTTTACCCGGTCAACCAAGTCGCTGAATCACATCAAAATTTTTTTTTTTAATTTTTTTTCAAAGCCTCGTTCTAATCTCAAGTTAACCAAATCCCATCTTGATTCGTTGGACTAAACTAGATTTTAAAACTACAATTCTATTAGCTGCCTAGCTAGTAACATGAAGAGCTAACTGACCTGAAATACTTAACACTATTAAGAATAGAGTTGAGCTCATTTTGCAATCTCCATGGCCTCCGAACCATTTGATTTGCGTGAATCCTTATATATAAATAGAATAACTTGGCACTCCGTAAAACTAAGTGATATTTAGGCTCTGTTTATTTACAAAAAAATTATTTTATTTTAAAAAATAAATTCTGGAAAAAATAAATTCCTAAAAAAAAATTATTTTTTGATGTTTAATAGTGTTATAGAAAATGAACCGCAAAATACTTTTTAGTAATTGTTTATCTTATGGAAAATGAACTAGAAAATAATTTATTAATGAATCAATTTTTTTTCAAGTTTATCTAATATATATAAAATATTTAATATAATATTTAATCACTTACAATAAAAAAATAAAATCTAAAAAGTATAATGATAAAATAACATTGTGAAATATTATATTCTATATTCATATATAGCTTATTTTATAAAATATAACTATATATGTGATATCATATTATAGAGAAATAACATTGTGAAATATTTCTTAATTAAAACATATTAATATTTTTTTTTTAATTTTAAAAGCTTAAAATAAGTTTTTTTTTTTTTCATATGAAGAAAGCGAAATTAATTTATAGTAAGAGTTAGGTATTTGAGTTTTTTTTTTTGTAAGAAATTTTTTTAAAAAAATAAATAAATATAAAAATATTTTGATGGGTTTTTTTGATAAAGTTTTTTTTTGTGAATCCGTTTTCCCTAAACGTGCTAAGCTATGAATGACCATTGCTATAATGGAGATGCACAGCCTAGTGAGAGGCACTTGTTTCAATCTTACATATTTAAGGTCCCTTCTTGGAGGTTCGAAGAGCACTGTCTCTTGGCTTTACGAGGGTTGTAGCTAGCTTTTGTTCAAAAACTCTCCCCTGAAGTGTTCTCATGGGTTGCCAGGAAGAGCTGTTGACAGAAAAGGTTTGTGAGATCTACGACATCCTTTCGAGGTTAGAAAACATCAATCCTTCCAAGCAAATTAATTCTCACTTCACCCAACTTGTACAAACGTGTATGAGTCAATGCCATATGAAAGTGTTTTTCTTTTGACAGGAAAGGAAAATATTTTTCTATGATAAAAAATAGTTTTTATTTTTAACTGGAAACAACTTTTCTTTGACTAGCTTTCCAGATAATTACTAAATATAAAAAAATAAAAAAAAATTCCAAGAATTTGATTTTCTCGAAACAAACAAGGCATTAAAATTTTTTCTATAAAATCCTTATAATCTGTTTGGTATTGTGTTTAGCCATGAAATAAAGCATATTAAACTACTCGGTCATATATTTTTATGATGCGCTGTGAATACATTTTTATGATTTTTATAATAAAGAGTTGAAATTGAAATCGAAATCATATTTAGAAGTTGAGCTAGTATGTTAATATAACATATACTTTGCAATTACCTTTATTCTGGAAAACACAGACCATCTGCTGCTGCACTGTCCATTCACATGGAAACTATGGTGCCGATACCTATTGTTCTATGGTCTTAACAAAGTAATTGAAAGCTCTAATCTGGGATTTTCTTTTGTGAGAAATTTTATATTTCATCGTTTAATTTTAGAGAACAATGGAGCACGTGCTATTCTTAAGCGAAAAAAAGAAAGAAAGATGAGAACAAGTTTACATATTTTTAAACTTCAAAAATTATAATAATGCATATTTATCTTAATAACTATTATAATATTCTCAGCATTGTTATTATAATAATTTTCGGTTGAAATCTATTTAATTTTTTTTATAAAAAAACCATCATAATTATAATATCTCATTACATATGAACCAATTATAACTCGAACATGTTAGTCTATTTTTGAGCAAGAATCACATTTTTTTATATAATAATAGTTTGATTTATTAATGAAATAACCATTCAGATAATAGTTAGAAAAAACACAATGAATTTATAAAAACATTTGAAAAAAAATATTGGAAATAAATAACTATACTATATCAATACTATCAAAATCTAAACTTCTTTCCTTATGCGTATGAGCATGATGTCTGTATTTATCTAGGGATGAATGATTTCAACACTATAAATGAGATTAATTTCTGTGTATAAAAAATCAAGCTTACTAATCTTTATCAAACAATAGGTTATCTATTATTTTTAGGATGCACCACACAACTCTTTATCAGGATAGATATTATAGTCATTAGTTTCATCTGTGCATTACCATCTTTCCTGAAACTCGACTTCCAACCTGAAAAAGAACCCGAATATCCATCAAGTTTTGCATTACCAATTCTCCTAAACTATTTCTCTAATTTTATAGCCATGTGTATCATATCCTCAATATCTATATAATATTACAGTTCTACCACATTAGTGATATCTTTATTTAATCCATTACAAAACCTAGTCATTGTGGCTTCTCTATACTCATAAATATTAGCTCTAATCATAGCTACTTCTGTCTTTTTAAAGTACTTATCCACACTTCTAAAACCCTGAGATAAGGTTTGTAATTTATCATAGATCTCCCTATAATAATGAGTAGCTACAAACACTTTTCTTATGATTGTCTTTATCTACTCCCAAGTTTTTATTAGCCTTTCTCCATTACACCTTCTACTTGTTATAAGTTGATTCCACCAACTAATTGCATAATCAATAAATTCAATCATAATCAATTTAAACTTTTTTTCTTCTGAAAACATACTATGGCTATCAAACAAAAACTCAACTTTCTCTTTCCAATCCAAGTAAGCCTCCCAATCACTCTTTCTTTGAAACCTTGGAATTTAGAGTTTAATACCACTCAAATAATTATCTAAACCATCATGCTCCTTAAAAGTCTTACCATGAGTGAGTATATTAGTTGATTGTGACCTACCTCTCATTCTTCTCCTAAGTTGTGACTCATACATAGGACTTTGTTGCATTCAGATTTTTCTACCATAATCAATTACATCCTTTTTTTCCTTCTCTTCTTCAAAATTATTACCCACACTCTTATCATTCACTATAACCCTAATGATAAACATTTCAACTTTTTTTTTTCTTATAACTAAGAACTCCTTGTCTACTAATAATTTCATTAAACTTTCTCATTAATGCCTCTATCATGGCTTCTATTCTATCTTGCCTTTCCTCCATAATTCTCTGTTTTTTTTGTTCAACATTTGTTGAAAACATTGTTTATACCTGAAATAAAGGTTAGTATCAAATAAGATTTTTCCTCACATAAACCCCTTATGTTTACTCTCATAATAAAATCCACTCCTCTTGTGTTTCACATAATTATTAGGCTTTTCAATCTAATAGTTTTGCTACACCTTGTAGTACTATTCTCATACTTTCATTCTTAAAAGAAACTTAGCAATTTATCAAACAATTAACCAAACTACACAATGATTTATTTTATGTTTAAAGACTCAAGAATAAAAAAATATTCACACTTTTTAAAACGACATTTGAGGAAAAACTTAAATGTAAATTTGTGTGAATATAATGACAAAAAAGAAGACATGAAATAAAATCAAGAATTATTATTAAGAAATAAAAAAAATGATGCAAGAAATCATAAAAACTATAGAAATTGATGCAAGATAATTTTATTCTATCAAAATTTACAAGAAATCAATCAAGTTCATCAAGAATTTTCAAGACAAGTTTCGGATAAACCCCAGTTCATGCAAGATTCAAAGTTTCTAAATTTTTTCTCTAAGAATACTTCAAAGATTGCATTTTTTATTCTTCTTTCTTTTATTCTTATTTTTAGACGTGTTGAATTTCTCAAGTCACAAAAATAAACATAATCTGTTGTTTTGTATGTATTGTTTTGGCAACTTCAAGACTTTTCCCTATCAAAACTGATTTTCTTATTCTTAAAAAAAAAATCAAACATACAACCAAGATTAATTGAGAATCAATCTTTTTTTTTTTTTTTGTATGAGCTAAAATGCTATAGAGAAAGAAACCAAGAAAAATAAGAAAACAAACCCTAGATATGGCTAAAGTAAATTTTAGATATGGCAATATCAAAAGAAAATCCTAGAATTACTTGTAACAATGAAAATTAAAGAGATATATCCTAAAATCATTTGTGTTCTAATACCAAAATGATACAGTATTGTTTCTTAGATTGCTAATTTAAGGTTTGAAGAAAAGGTTTGCCTTAGAGAACTGAAGTTATATACAATTAAAAACCTAACCCCAACAAACATTTAAATGTTGTAGGGTGTAAAATAAACTAAAAGATAAATAATAGCCTAACTAATTACAACAAATCAAAGTCAAATTTTGTAATCAACTAGCAAAATTAAAACCCAGCTTCAAACAAGTAGTTCTCTCTTATCTTCATGAGTTATAAAATCTACCATATATCATTGTAAAGCTGTGGATGTCAACTTTCCAATACAACTATAATCGCATCAAAACAGTAATAAAAGGTCAAAACTAGCCTCTTTGAATCCTTTTATTCTAATCTTTTTGTAATGTCCGGATGCTTCCCTATAATCCCTTCTTGAATGTGAATTAAATTAATCATGACTTATACTTCATTAGTTGATATCCTCTTAAATTTCACTTTAGCCCATTAATTGTCCTATTAAACCTTTTTGCTCTAAGTCTTGTAACCGGACCTAATCGAACCTCTAATGGATCTCTTAGTGTTGAAGCTAGGATCGCATCAATGACCTAGCTGACTTGACCGGTTCAAAAGTAATCCAATGGTTTTAATTAGTAGAAACATGTTCAATAATGTATTAGTGAGTACTATAAATCTTACTTGATAGCTTAATTTTTTTAAGTTAACATAATTTGTTGATATAGTATCATAACTTTGATAACTATATAATCATGAGTTTAAACCCTACTATTTACATATTTTTTAATTAAATTAAAATTGTAGCATATAATAATGGTGAGTATGTTTAAGTTTTAGATTGAAATAATTAAATCAAGAAGCTTTTTTATATAGAAAAACAAAATAACACCTATTATGTTCACTGACATGAAGGAACAAACTAGTATATATGTATGTGCTATGATGCAGGTTGGATTAAATCTTTTCTTGAAAGTAACAAGGAATATCTAGACTGTAAAGACTATTTGATATCTTTATTAAACTTGGTCTAGCAGGTTGGAATGACTTTTTTAATGTAATAAAAGATATTTAGGTTGTTCATAACTATTTGATATTGTTATTAAACAAGACCTAACGAATAAACTTTTTTATTATCCAACTCTTTGTCAAATCAAAGTTTAAAATCAAATCCTTTAAACCTGTCTAATTTATAAGTAATATCCTTATAACCTAAACTAATATGTGAATAAAATTCACGATGATGAAAACACAAATCTGAATTGAATGGAGCCAGCACCTTGCTGTGGTAAAATCAATAACAGATTTATAAAGGTTAGAACTTGCCGAAACATAAATATTTGCAAAGATAACTGATATAATTGTAGGTTAGTGGGCTGTCGTACCTTACTGTTTCAAGACATTCCACTCATCTGGGGTGCTCTTGGATTCAAGGCACTAATCCCCTCTCAATATATATGTGTTTGGTATTGTGGTATTTGTTGTGGTTGTGGTTTGAAAAATATTGTTTTATAAAAAGTACTTTTAATTGAGGTTGGTTTGGAAAAATATATATTTGGTTTGAAATTGAGGTTGAATAAAAAGTAGTTTAATGTGTTTGGTTAAAAAAATGTTTTTCAAATTGAGGTTATATATATGATGGTTTTAAATTTAAATATTGTAGATTTAACTACTGTTATTATATCATGAAATAAAAAATATTGATATGAAATATTTTTTATTATTCCATTAAACCATGTGCAATTTCATCACATATAAAATCTATCTAATAAGGAATATGTTTTCCATGGTTTATTAAGCGCACAACAACATCATGTAAAAATATCATCAAGAATAAAATTTGGATTGCAATCAAATTCTGCAAATGATACGTCATCAAATGAACTCTTTCTAATTTTTTAAATAAAATACAATTAAAAATAAAAATAAAAATAAAATCTGATTTTTTTTATATAGGTCGGACCCGGCAAGAATAAAATTGGGATTGCGATTAAATTTTGTAAATGCTACATCATCAAGGAATCTCCTTCTAATTTTTTTAATAAAACATAATTTAAAAAATAATTTTTTTTTTTTAACCGGGTCTGACCCGGTTCAATATATTTAACTTTGGACCGGACCCGGTCGGTCCGGAACAGTAACAAGAACAGTGGAGATTGACTCCACTATTGTGAAACTCTCCACTGTGTAGAGAAGCAATAAAATATTGCTTTTGATTAACCTGCGGTGCAACTTTAATAAAATGGTGGGCCCTACTAGAAAAAATTATATTTTTTATTTAACCAAACAAAAAAAATTATGATCACCGCAGCCATAATAACAAATAGCCATATAGTACTTTATTGATACAATCTCTATCCTTATTATTTATAACAAAGGCTAAAAAAGGCTTTTAAAAATCCTTACCTAGGATTTGTTTTGGTACAAACCTATTAGGCAAGTTGCGGTTTCCTCTACAACTTCAACCATTTTGGATTTTCAAAGGATAGAATCTTTCGGACTAATTAAGGTTAGGTGAGAACATGTACAATCGGTCTTGATGGTGAAATGATGTCAGGTGGTCGTTAAAATAGAAAATCAGTAATTTACGGAGCACATGTTCTCTTACATAATTCTTTAGTTCAATACTTTTTCCCTTAAAAATAATCCATTTTGTATCACTTTTTTCGTAATCATCATGGGAATAAAATTTTTAATAAGAAAGTGAACGAACTAGTTTGGCCTTCTCTTTGGTTTCATTTTTAGGATTCATTACCCTATGCATGCAGGTCCGAAAGTTGGAAGTCCATAGGGTAAATTTTATTTTCCATGTATATAAAGTTCATAAGGAATAACAAACAAAACTTCCACCTCTGAAGGCCAAGGCTTATCCTTTCTTCTCAAGATGTAAATAAATATTACAGCTTATCTCTCTCTCTCATAAGAGAAAATGTTTATAACTCGTTTACATATAAAAACAGAGGAAATTATACTACACTCCAAGCATGCCAGCTCAGCATGTTGAGACTACAAAAATTATCAATTACAAAACAAAATATTAACAGAAAAAATATCATCAGTAAATCATTTAGTTTATCAATATCTCTATTCTAGTTCAATTTATTTTTAAAGATTCATCACATTAAGTAATTAAGTGAAACAACCTTTTTTTTAACCCAATTTTATTTTTATTTTTTGTATTTTTATGTAGTATATGTAATTTGTTCATGTGTTTACTTGTTTAATAGCTTTTTTACATAAAAAAAATTGTTGTATAAATATATGATTTGTACATGTTAGGGTTTATTTGATAATTTAAAAAATTATATTTGTTTGTCATTGAATGAAATTGAGTTTGATTTTGTAATTTAGATGTTTTATAATGAAATAAATAATAAGTTATTTAATGGGTACGTTTTACATTTTGTCAATTTTATTGTTAAGTTAATTTAGTTAAACATTTTGGTAAATTTGAAAGAATTTGATTTTTTGGAGAAAATTGATAATGATTTAAGGCTATTGTTAGAATTGATTGAATAAGTTTGAGTTAAACTAAGATAGCTAATTAGTTGCTACTAATAATTTATTTAGTTCACATTATTAATTAATATATTTTTTCATCAATATTCTATATAGGTTTTATATAAGTAATGGATGGTCATTCTTGGATGTATCGAGTTTTTCCTAAAGGGTTATGTAGGATGAGTTATTTTAATGGGGTTGAGGGTTTTATTAATTATGTACTATCTAATTCGAAAAAAGTTAGTGGATGCGGTATTAGATGTTCATGTAAGAGGTGTAAAAAAAAAGTTTCTCAATTCAGATGTTGTTAGAATGTATCTTCTATAAAAAGAGTTCATGAAAAAATATGTGTTAGTTTGCACACGGAGAACCATATGTTTCTTACGAGACCATGGTAGAAAGGATGGTTGGGTCAACTTTTAGTTCTAGCAACGTGAATGGAGTTGTAGATGATATAATAATTATCATTATAAAAGTATGGTTATGAATGCAATGAGAATAAATTATGGTTATATAGGTGAATGTTCAATCATACATGAAGAATCAAATGCAGAAGTAGTCAGGTTTTTTGAACTTCTACAAGATTCTGACGAAATAATATGAGATGAGTGTAAAAATCATAGTAAATTATTGGTTGTTGCACAAGTGTTTACCGTCATGTCAAATAATGGGCTGAGTGAAGTCGATTACGATAGAATTGTTGAATTGGCAAGAAGCATTTTACCTTAAAGAGAACTTATATGCTACTAAATCCATGATGAAACCTTTTAGCCTAGGATACTAGATAATTGACATGTGTCCAAACCTTTAGATGTTGTACTACCTTGAAAATATAGATATGACCGAGTGTAGAACTTATAGGCATGCTCGGTATAAACCCAGAATTGGAAGAGGAATGATGTTTTTCGTATATGGAAAACTGAGATACTTCACATCACTCATATACTGCAAAGGTTATTCATGTCTCTAAAGATTATTGAACATATGACATGGCATCATTCACATGATATGGTGGATAAAGTCATGTTGCATCCTTTTGATTGTGAATCCTAAGTATAATTTAAAAGAGTACAATCCTTAGTTTTAATGGTACCATCAAATGTACATGTTGGGTTATGTATAAATGGTTTTAATTTGTTCAGGTCATTTGTTGCACCATATTACTATTAGCTAGTGATACTCATGATTTACAACTTGCCATCAGGGATGAGCATGAGGTCAAAGTTCATGTTTTTATTTACAGTTATACTTAATCCTAATAATCTATGTAGGAATATAGATGTTTGTTTTCTACTATTGATTGATGAGTTAAATAAGTTGTGGTCATTCAGCATTTTTTATGTATGATGTGTTGAGGAAATATAATTTTCAGATAAAGACAGTTTTGATGTGGACTATGAGATGGTTTCTGGTTTAAGAATACATAAAAAATTAGCATGTCCATAATATATAAAAAATAACAAGGTCTTCACCTTAACAAATGGTGGTAAAAAATCTTTTTTTAATTGCCATCGGAGATTCTTGTCAACCAATCACAAGATAGAAAGAACAAAAATGACTTTTTTATAGGTAGAGTTGAAAAGGATGTTATACCACCAATATTGTCAAGTGAAGAATTGTATGATATGGTCTCGTAGCACGAGGGCATTGTGTTTGATTTTAAATTCGTTAAGCATAAGTTTTCTGGTTTTGGTGTGACTTATAATTAGGTAAAGTGAAGTATTTTTTAGGATTTTTCATATTGGAAGACTAATGTTTTAAAAAAGATTTTTAACACAATGATAGATTTGAAATGGAAGACAAAAGACAATATGAAGACTAGAATAGATATACCTTTGTTTTGTCACCATAAGAATATGAAGTTGGTTTATGATGGATCACAAGTCACCAGACCAAAACCAGTTTTGCCTTAGACAACAATGTCAATTACTTGTCTACAAATGGCTTAAGAGTCTATGTTTTTCTAATAGATATGCTTTGAACTTATCTAGATTAGTGAACTTGGAGGATGACATATTATATAGAATGAAGAGTAATGATCGTCACGTGTTTATGCAAACACCCATTCCACTTGCTTATCGAGATTTATTGCTAAAATGGATATGGATGCACTCATAAAGATGAGTCACTTTTTAAGGATACATGCTCTAATAAGTTGCAAACCCAACACAAAAAGAAGCTTGAAATGAATATCATTCAGACAATATACAAATTTGAGATAATATTCTCTTCATTCTCATTCGACTCAATAAAACATCTACTCATACATTTACAATTTGAGACAAAAGTTGAAGGCCTTATCTAATACAGATAAATGTATCCATTCGAGAGGTTAAAGATTATACATACATCTTAATTAAATTTCTATTATCTTTACTTTTTAATTTAAAATATTTATTTAATTCTATGTAGATACTTGTTCAACCTCAAGAAAAAAATAATAAAAACGCGACACATATTAAGGCTTTGAAATGTGAGGCTTATATTGTTAAAGAGATCTTAATATTTATTTCGTATTATTTTAAGCCTCACTTGAGAATAAGAATGAACCACATTCCAAAACATGATGATTATGGAGAAATGCCTTTGAATGAGAATTTGTCATTATTTTTCCATCATAGACGACCCTTATCAAAAAAATACAGTGGAGGGAAGATACTTAATAGAAATCGAATGCAAATATGCATATAAGTATATGTTATTTAACTGCGATGAGTTAAAACCTTTTATTTAGTAACTACAATATTAACATGTTATTTTTAAAAAACTTTTCTCTTATACTCTCATAAATTAATAGATTGAATAATTCCTTATAGCCAACATCATCAATTCTTACAATCTTAAAATTTATATCTGATAGAATCTCAAAATTTTCAATTATAAGATGAATAATTTGTCACATGTTCAAAACATATGTAAGTAGTACTTAATAATTCTTAACTCTTGTAATACTTAATTTCATTACACCTTTCTCTTTAACTATTAATGATTGTAATCATGTACCAAGTTTATCAAATGAGAGAGAATGCTAGTAGTAGTTTGAATTTACTATATTTGGGTCCTAAAAAAAAGATTAAGTGCTATAATGACTATTTTGTCAATGGATATGTTTTTAAATGTATTTGCAGGTTAGATAGATAAGGAATAAAAAAAATCTGGTGAAAAAAAAAACTATTTTATACCAATGGAATTACAAATAGAATGTAAAATACTAATAGAATTACCGACAAACTAAGTCTCTTAGAAAGTTCTAGGGCGAACTAGAACCCCTTTTGATTTTTAATTCATTACAGAAGCCATGCATCTTAGTTTCAAGTGTTTTTTAGGTTGATGGAAAGCTAAGATATACGCTTACAACTTTTCTGAAAAGTTAAAATCTCATTTCTATTGTTTAGAAGCCCAAAAAATAGACAAAATATAGAAGTCAAAATTTGTCCAGAAGTTTATTGCACTTAGACCTGTTTTGGTTTTTAGCCCCTATCTGGAGTTACAAAAGTCATAAAAATGAAAACATATATGCATTAGACATTTTAGAAGGAGGTCTATAACTTTTTTTGAAGGGTCCAACTCTAAAATATATCGTTTTGACACTCAAAATCAAGTTAGGAGTTGCGAAAAAAACAACAGCAGTACTCCACTACAACATCAATATGCCACTACTATTTTGACTACCTTTTCATATTCTAGTAGTTCCTAGAGAACCACAACTGCCTTTGAAGGTCAATCTCTAATCCTAAATTATTTTTATATGAATTGTTAGGTTTTTGGACTAAACATTAGTTGTGTATAAGATTTTGGATATTTTGGTGATAAGTTATGATGATGTGGTTTGTATGATAATAGAAAATAAAAACATTTGTCCTTTTCAAATATTTTTGTTTTTTTCTTTAAAAAAAACACCACTTGATTATAGTTTGACAAGTTTTTTTTTTTATTGGGATCGATGTCAAAATCTTGCAAACAAAAAGTCTTTTTTTTTTTTTTTTTTCAGGGGGCTAATGAAAATTTTTGATATATATAAATAACCAAAATAACAAGTTTCTTTTTAAAAAGGATCGATGTCAAAATCTTGCAAATGACAACTCTTTTTTTTTTTCAAGGGGCTAATGACAATTTTTTATATATATAAATAACCAAAATAACAAGTTTTTTTCTAAAAAGGATTGATGTCAAGATTTGATTCTTTGCAAATAATCAAATAATAAAATCGACTAGTCTTCTATTATTAGAGATGACAAGAAATTTTCCATAAAAGATTAGAAATTAAAATTTAAAATAAGCTAAAAACAATTAGGATAATTAACGACATTCATAAAGAAAAATTTAAAGGAAAACACATTATAAATATAATGGATATGATAAAGGTGATATCATTCTTTTCTTAGGCATAACTAACCCTTTAACTAAATCTCTAATACCAATGCTAATTCATAGGATTCCTAGTTTCCATGTAATACTAAGCTGCGACTCCTAATTTTTCTTGATATATATTTTTCCCTTTAATTTCAGAGAGTCTTGGCTGACATCACTATGTGATAATTCTTTTCATAAAATTGATGTTTAATTCTTATACAATGCGAAAGACTTTGCACATGCAATGAAATGCAAATAAAAGTGAATTATAACACATGAATCAATGCAAACATAAAGTGCAAAGATAAAGTAGAAAACAAGTAAATTTGAGGATTAAAAAAAACTATTGTAAGATGAAAACTGTCATCTACAGTGAAACGAGATAAAACCTATATAAAATTGGTTTATGTTTTAGTTTTTCTTTTAATTCTAATTTTAATATGTAATTATACAATATAAAAAAATAACTAGGTTTCCTTACACTGCTTCAATGTTTATATAAACAGTAAATCATCTAGCCTTTTTATTCAAACTTTTTTCTTTCTTTTAATTGAATCATTTTATAGCATAATTAAATGAACTTAACTTTGAAATGACAGTAAACATACCAAATTAAAACATAAAGGACTTAAATATAACATATGGAGAAAAATCATATTCAATTTCAAATTCAAGAAAATTTTCATTTTGGTCCTCAAGTTTTTTTTTTTTAATTTCAGTGTTAGAGAGAGGAGAGAAAAGTTTGCTAGAAAATGGTAGAAAAGAGAGAAAGTTATTAGTTGTTAAAATTTTGATAATAGATATTACCAAGCTTGGTAGTTTTTTGAAAAATAGATCAAACTCAAGAGAAGATTTTGTTTTTGATTTGAATTTATATTCTTGAACTAATAAAGGGGTGTTTTAGTTGAAAGATTGATTTATTGAGGTTTTGAGGATGTTTTTTAAGTAGTTACAAAAAAAGGATTGAAAAATAAATTTTTAGGGAACAACCTATTTATTAGGTACCATAGTAATGGCTTGTTTTTGGGTGGTGACCCAATAGGTGAACTGTTGTCCATTTAATTAAAAAAAGACGTTGACTGCTTCTAGAGCCAAAATAAATAAAGTTGAGGCATGAGGCATATGTTTTTTAATTAAAGTTAGGCCTACACACCTAGCCTAACCTATTTTTTTTTAACTTCATTAAGAATGTATTTTAGTTATTACTTAAAATTTAGTTTAGAATTCAAAATTTGAATTCAAAATATCTTTATTTTCAAATTTTATTTAATTCAAATGGAGTAATTTATTCTCCGAGTAGTGTTGCCCTGATCATTCTATTGAACCAGGATCGTCAGGAATGATAAAGGTTAAAAGACAAAAAACTCTTGTCTTTTATCAGTAGAAAAAAAAAATGAGAGCTGTCATCTAATATTTTAGTCACTAGAAATCTTAATTGGTTTTAGAGTTTGGGTAAGGGAACTAATTGTGTAAAGTGAAAGTATTAACACCCCTAATACTTCGTACTTGAGATAAGCTGCATTGCTTATTTATCTTATATAAACTACGAAAATATTGTGTTTTCTAATCGTTGGTCTATTTAAGGTTTAAGAAAAGTTCTCCTTAGTAAGAAAATCCTTATTTTATTAGGTTAAAAACCTAACTGTTGTAATGCCAACATAAAAAATAAAATAAATTATCTTTTTATTTAATATCAAGAATACGTCTTACATGTAAGCTTACAATCTTACATATTAAAAGAAACAAAATAATTTTTTTAAAAAAATATAGGCCAAAATCCTTTTAAATTTTACAAACTTATAAAATCCATGCAATATTTAAAAAAAAAAATTGTCAAATTATTTTAGTTTTTTTTTTTAAAAAAAAGTTCTTAAATAAATTTAGGATATTTAGCCATATGTAAGAAAAAAGAAAAAAAATATATTTTTGTTTTATTTTTCAGGCTTTGTTTAGCAAAAACTTATTTTTCTTTGTAATAAAATGACCAAAAATAGGTTTAAGAGGAGTTTGCCAAACACACCATTAAACCCAAAAAAATAGCAAACCAAAAAGGGTATTAAACCCTTTGATCCAAATTTTTTTGGACCGGGTTAACTTGAAATTTTTGGTTTGACCATAAACCAAACAAAAAATTTGATTTGATTTGAAAACAACCCAACACAAAACTAAAGCCAAAAAACAGATTAAACACCTAAAAAAAACATAAAAATTTAAAATTTCTTGAACAAAACAGATTAAATACACACAAAGATGAAAAACACCAAGAACATCGAGAACATTGAATATGAACCCAACAACATGGGTTCCAAAACATACCAGATTTGGTAAAAAAAAAAAAAAAAAGCACATACATGTTAGAAGTCATGCAAGGATCGATAATTTAGCATGCATTCACTCCAATTATAACTAAAACATCATGATTTTTGTCAAAATAGATTTTGGTTCAAAATCAAAACCTTAGAATTAAAACATATCAAAAACATGTTATTGATGCAAATAAACACCAATTATCTACAAATCATGCATAACAAAGATTTTTGTGCAAAGAAATGGACTGAACATGGTCCAAATCTAGGGATTAAGGCAATGTTCTTTCAAAAAAAATCTTCAACTCAGGCAGCCTTTGCCAAACCAAAAAATGGGTATTTTTTGCTTTTAAAACATTCTATTTTATCTCAATAAGTCAAAATCTCATACACAAACATATTTGAATAAAAAAACTAACAAAAAAAATATATCAAAGCATCAAATTCAAGCATGAGGTACCAAATCAAAAAAATATTAACTAAAAACAACTTATATGTTCATGCAACATGGATTCAAAATTAATTTTCTAAACCCATTTTATAAATGAACGGGCCTAACAAACCCAAGGTAAACACCTTTACTTTAACATGTATAGCTTAACTTAAAAAAAAAAAAAACTAAAATAATATTGTATATAATAACTTTGATATATAAATAACATCGAAATAACTTCAAAATAACTTAATTAAATAAAAATCACAGTAACAAAGAGGTGAATGTAACATCATTTGGTAAGTATTCCAAACCTATTTTCTATGCTTGTAAACATAAATATAAAATAAATAAATAAACACCTTAAGCCTGTTATAAAAGCCTGCTTTTGGATTAGAAGATATATCTAGAACAACTACTCTCTCTCTTTTATTTCCTTTGAAATGTTTCGCCTCGCACAAACTTACTAAGCTTTGTATTCACCTCTCAAACCTTCATACGTAGCTCCTCTATGAATTTTGTTTTTGTTTCTTTCTCCTTTTCTTTTTTTTCAACCCTTTTTTTCTTGATATTGAGAGGTTTTGAGAAGTCTTTGAATCCAAATCTAACTTCTTAGTCTTGAGAGAAGTGTTGTAAATCTTTAATAAGAACCCATTGAGAAGCTTTATACACGAACACACGAAAACCAAATTGGTTTTTGCATGATAGTTGCATTGTCAGGGCTGACTGAGTTGCCTATTTTTGAGGACTCGTCGAAGCAATTCTTACATCATTGTCACCTGAGGTTTGTAATTCTACATTCATGTATTTGAAGTTGCCAACTCGATCAGCCAAAACTTTCCAAACATAAGCGCAAGTTGACGAATGACGTGTCATTCACCTTCTCTTCGTTAAGTCTAAACGACATGTTGTTTAGGATTCTTAATTTGGGATTTGGAAAATTTCAATTAAGTCCATGTTCTTCTGATTGTTTTTAATTGTATCCATAATTGTCTTCAGACATTTAATTTAATGCAATTTCACAATTGCCAGGTTCAAAGTTGATCGCTATTTTCATTTTAGTCATTTGTTCTGAAATTATGCATTTTGACCCTCAATTGACCAATAAACTTTCAATTTCTTCAATCTAGTCCCTATTTTGGTGAATTTCAACCCTTACATTCATATGCCTTTTTCAGTTTGGTCATTGATTTTGGATTTTTTTCAATCAAGTCCATGATTGCCCATCAAACTTTAATGTTTATCTAATTAAGCCACGAATTTGATCAAATTAAATCTTAAAAATTGCAATTCGACTCCCAAATTTTAATTTTGTTTAATTAAACTTTAATTTCGTTTAATTAAAGCCTAAATTAACTTTAAAAAATAAAATTTTCTTGCATTTAAGTCCTCAATAAATTCAATTAGACCTTGAAAAATTCCAATTAAGTCCTTAAGCATCTAATTTTGAATTTCCTTCATCAAATTGAATTTTTCTTTGCTAATAAGGCTTTCATTAGTTAAAAAAAATACACTATTAAATTTTCTAATCTTTTATATTTTGTTATTCCTCAATTAGTCTTAGACAATTTCCGGGTGTTTTGATAAATTCTTCTCACTGATATATTTTTTATTTTCTTCCAACTGTTTTTTTTCAAATTTTTTGTATTTTCTGATTTTTTTTTAAAATGGGGCTCCAAAATAGATAACAACAAGTAGTATCTAAACAATATCTTTTTAATCATAATCAAATAAATTTTTTAATGATTTTTGTGTTTTTTTCCTTTTTATTCGAGTTACAGGTTTTACAAAATCGCTCGGGCTAGTTTAAGGTAATCGAATATATAATCATATTAATAGTTAAAAAAATATTATTGTGTATAAATTAAGTTTTGAATCCACAATTAAAATTTTATTTATAAATACAAAATACATTAACAATGCTTTTACATTTTTCTTTATATTTAAAAAATATTTTTTTTACCCACAACAAAGTGTGAACCAATCACTGGTAGTCAATAAAAGAAGCTTCTTTTTTTATTATTATTATTATTATCTTTTATCAAAATAGATTTTGAACCATATATTGTGAACCTTGATTGTAATTATTGGAATGAAAGGACAGATGCATGCAGGTCTAAAGTTGGATGCCATAAAAAGTAAATTTCTTCTCTGTATATAAAAAGTTTGGGTAAAGGCTTATCCTTTCTTCTTAAGATGTAAATAAATATTACAGTTAATCTCTCTAAAAAAAAAAAAAACAGAGACAAGAAATGTCTACAACTCCTTTACCTATAAAAACAGGAGAAATTATACTATGTCCAAGTATGCCAACTCAGCATGATGAGTTTCTTCAATCAATAATTAATTATCGTAACTTTAAGGAATTGAACTTATAATTAAATAAGTATACTTCGGTTTTTTATTTTGTAGATTTGAATCTTGAAACTAAAATATAAGATAATTTAATACATGTTTTGAAATATAGTAGAAAAATGTAAGAAATGCGACTTTATAAGATTTTTTATACACATTGATATAAAAATACCTCTATTGTCAAACATATATATGTGTGTGTGTGTTTTGGGGGGCATGATGCATGAGGATTTTTAAAAAATTATTTTTTCCCATTAATTATCTATAAAAATATTTTCTTTTATGATATTTTTATTTTTTTTCCTAGTGCAATGGTAAGAATTATTTATTACAATATTTTTTCTTTTTAAGCTAAACTAGATTAGTATAAATAAAACTATGTGACTTATAAATTAGTAGAATTAGAGTTTTGTGGTGGTGATTTTATTCTATAAAATTTTGTGGTGTTGTTGTATCAATATTTTTATAAAAATACCTTGGCACTGAAAAGAATTCCATTAAATATTATTTTATATGTTTTGTTTTTGGTTTAGACCTTGATATATTAATAAAATCATCTAAAAAAATCTAGAAAAATTGATACTCTCTTAATCCAAACACCGTTAACCTAACTTTTTAATCCAAAGTTGTATTTCTTTGTGCTAAGCTGCGCTATAACTTCAAAATAGTTCTAGTAAAAGTAATGTATTATAGCTTTTAAAAA
>JAAWWB010001379.1:0-25000 GCA_018804465.1 Populus tomentosa | reverse complement strand
AAAGAAAAAACCTAGCAAATGATTGAAAGAGAATCACCAAAGAAGTGAAATTGCAATTTAGACCAACCAAATGTGCATAAATAGTTACTGAAGACTTTCAGCTCACTTTGTTCCTCATCTTTGATCATACGAGATCAAAGATGAGGAGCAGAAAGTGGGCTGGCAGCCGTCATTGCTGATATATGTCTGTGTCTCTGTCAAGAGACAGCTGCAGGGAGATGGTGATCTGTCGGGTTTAGTGATTTCTATGCACCAACTCCCACTCCAAATTTGGTGCTTCATCCATGGAATCTCCAACCTGAAGCACAGCATTCTACAAGGATCAATTGGTATAACAGTGTTTTTAGCCTTCAAAAAATTAATATGAATATGATGGAGTTCACTCACGGCCTAAAGTTATTTCTCCAAGGCATTAACAAGTCAAAAAAAACTAGAGCATTCACAGACTCGGTATGACTCACCTAGTCAGGGGCGACCACTCGGAAAATTTGAACTCTAAGTGTGCCCTCACCACTTTCATCATTTTGAAGACACAAACATCACCATCTTTCAGATGATCTGCTAGAGTAGATGCAGTCCAGCCATCTGGAACACAAGGGATAATGTTCCTTTTACTCCTTGGCAAGTGTTTCAGCTAAAACCATCGGGGCAAGTTCTGCGCATGCAGTAAAACAGATATGAATTAACAAGGAAAAGTTGAAGAGAAATTGTGTATATCTGGCCAGGTTTCTTCTGAAACATTACCACCACCCTGTTATTTAATTCAATCAAACCGTCTAGTTAACAAAATCCCTTTTAAATTATATCATAGTATATTAGTATAATTTTTCCTACTTAATTTTTTCTACATCTAGAATTATAATCTCATATATTAATTACATTATAATTCTTTATTTCTAAAACTTATTTATAACCAAGTGATTAATCATTTCATTTTAATTTATTACCAATAATTCTAATGTGTGTGATCAATTATGCTTTCTAATAAATTATAAATTATAATTCTAAATAAAATGGGATTAAATAAATTAAACAATTTCATTTTTTTATTATCAATGCAACAATTAATTAATTTATATTTAAATTTATATTTAAAAATGATTCTTTAAATATTAGAAAAATTATAATTGGTTTGATTTAAACTTTTAGTAACTAGTTTCTTAGTATAATTATTATTTTTTTTTATTAAAAATATTTTGATTTAGATATTATAGTATAAAATATATATTCTTTGTTAAATTATTTTTTAAACTCAACACTGTCATTCCTTGGATTTTTTATTTACGTACGAGAGTGTCTTTTAATAACTGGGTGTGGCAATGGTAACCAAACATAGAATGCGTAAAAGTCCATTACTTAACATGCTTGAAATGATGGACTTTGAATGGCATATGGAATAGGTTTTAATGAAGTATGCAAATCACGTGATATGCCTATGGAGAGGAGAGAAAGTCGGCAAAGATATATTAATACACCTTGGAGAAGAACGAAACTTTCATCATCATGTTTTAATGAGTGAGGAAAAATAAAAGGCTCATTTTGGTCGGAATTTTTGTACTTGATAAGGATTTTGTTTTCCTTTTTCGATTTTGACAAGTTGTATGTAGCTGGATGGAATCGAAGATAGATGCTCAATTGGTCGAAGTGATAAACGAGGAGGAGGAGGAGGGGTGGAGGAGGAGGAGGAGGAGGTGGACATGCAGGGAACGAGAGAGCACAAGGGTGGCCTTCTGTTTACGACTGCTCTATTAGTGGACACGCAGAGAAAAGATAAGAAAAAGAAGACATCTGCAGCTAAATATCCAGTATAGATCACAAGGTAGGAAAATCGTCTCGCGTGTATGCTGCTCTCTGATTGTATAAAAGCTTAGCGATAATCCAAAAGCACAAAAGAGCAAGATACCAAAAAAACAAAGTTCTCATTAGCCAAGTGGGGCGACAAGACATTTCAGTGATATCCGAGTATCATCACATCCAAGAGCTCAGTCACACCAGATTAGTTTCTCTGATCCTTAAATAGGGTTTTCAAAACTGTGTACAATCACAGATCAACATGAGTTATGTGAAGGTTCCATGCTCTGTATTCCAGGTTCACCGATTGCAACGAACGATGTTCCTGCAATAGACAAAGCTCTGTTATGTATATTACCAGCTTCAGACTTCAGAGGAATGGCGACGCTAGACTCAGCATTATAACACGAGTAGAACTACAACATGACACCAAATTAACGAGTCAAAAGCAATTCATGCCAATGTGAAAAAAAATAAATGCAGATACCCCGTCCCAAATCCATAGGTCCCTAACTAATTAGCAGGTCATCTTCAGCTAAAAATAGACATTTTACTGCATGCCACAGTAAAGCTAAAGATTTCATACCTGGAAACCAACTAGATGTAATTTAGGAAAAGATTATAAAATGAGCATGTCATAGCTGTGATACTTGGGCCATCTACCAATCACTATTCCAATACCCAAAACAAAACAATTGATCATACTTTTTCTGTGACAAAGTCAGGTTCCATTGATCAAGTTGATCGTACATTTTCTCCTCAAGGATTGCAAGGAGTTCAGGGCCAAGAATGTGGGCAGTCTGTTTTATGACATTTTTTTATGGTTACACTAGATGATATTTCTTAATGCTAAGCAAGGCCATGAAACCAACAACTCCAACAAAAGAAAGGCATGCCATATAATAGCAAACCCAGATTACTTTGAATCAAGACCTCACTTTTCACCATGTGAAAAGACTTGCATACAAATTCACTTTGTGGAAAGACTTGGGTAAAAAGGGTGTGCATGAACAGACAATTGTTGTGACACAAGATTCTGGAATTTTAGCTCTTCAATTGATCAGAAAAGGACCCCCTTCTCATCCAAATTTTTTCATGATAAGAATGAAAAAGGTCAAATTTATACCAGCTAGTTGCAAACCAAACCTTATCCTTTTTCTCATGAAGAAGGCTATCTTTTCTTTCTCCCACCCTTCCCAGACTTGGATGTTGAAACATTTGCCGTGGATGCAGGCTCCAGCTTTTTGGTCCTCCCAGGATGTCTAGGTACCAGTTCTGCAACATGGAACATAAGCTGTTTTCCTGCAATAAGGTTGAAGTTTCAAATCCATTACATATGAAATGTAGGACAGACGCTCATATATAAGTGGCATCAGCCCATCCAACTTTGAGCTGATTTTTAATTGTTTTTTCACCTTACACTTTACTTTCTTGATAGATGTGACAAAAATACACCCCTATTTTTCCTTTTTTCTATTTCTCTCCCTATTCCTCCAGGTCAATGAAGTTCAGTGCCATGGCATATCAGGTGCAATGAGAGGCAGCTTTCAAATTTCTCAACTAAACTAAAAGGGAACAATCATCAAACAGTCCAGATCACCAAGTGGAGCACTGGTATTTCATGTAAATGCTGCTAACCACTCATTAACATGCAAGAGGTGTCCACAAAATCATCAATTAGAACAACACCAATATAAAGGTCAGTTCAGCTCTTAAGTGATGGATCCCTAGCAGAAACTAGTCTTGTGCAATACTAGATGTCAATGACACCATAACATACTAAATATACATTCTTAGATTGGTTAAATTTATGTGTCAATATCCCTTCTTGAAAAGTCTCTGTGCAGAGTAACAGAAACCAATACGCATATCAATATTTACTGTCCCTTGGAAATTAGGACCACTTAAATGATACCATTGAGTCACCTACATGTTATCCGCATTAGAATTAATTGCAAATATTTCACTTCAAGGATTATTAGAGAACAAAATAAAGAGGTGTCTACAAGACAGGTGGAGGTGCCTATGAGCATGTGGCAAATATAAAAACAAACTGTCATATGGGAAGTATAAAGAAAAATCTTATATAAGTTTTGTTGAATTCACCAATACATATGGATTCATGGAAGAGGAAGGAGAGTACCAGAATTAACAGAAAGGAAGTTTGATTTCTTTTGGATCTTAAAATGAGAAAAAGAAAAGAAGGGGAGTGAATGGGAAAAGGAGTGGGTTAGATTTCCTAGTTCATCTCACTTGTGATAGGAAATCATCTAAAAGATTTTAAAATATATATTATCATTTAAAAAATGTCAGATTCTTCTATATATTTGCAAGATTCTAGCCACTGGCATCTTGATACATGTTCCTCGTCAGAGTCTCTAACCAAAAAGCTGCTTCACTTAATGGATATGAGCCTATCCTGTGAATCAATTACAGCAAAACAAAACACAATGATGGCACAGTTCTATACCATATCAAAGCATTAACCCAAAATCTCAAGCCACTATTTGAAGAGGCTATAAACTATTGAAAGCCATAACAATCCTTGTGCATAACAAATATGGAATTACTTCAACACTACCAACTCATGAAAATTGTTCTCTTTGTTAAAATAAAGATGAGGAAGAGGAAGTGGAAGAGGAAGAGGAAGAGGAAGAATGGTGAGGCATAATTCAATGTAATAGGCATAAAAGATTGACAAAATCACACTTGATCAATACCAATACACTTAAATTTAAGTGTTGAAAAAACTATATGTCCAAATCCATCAATTTACGCAGATCTCAGAAAGAAAAAGAAAAGGATAATTAATGAAAAAGAAGCCAAAAGAAAGATCAGAATCATGTGATAAACAGAAACAACGGTAAAGTATGCTTACGGGAAGGAATTGCAGGATTACATAAAGTCCCATCTTCTCTTTTCAGCAATACTCTCACTCTCCCTACTTGCATGAAATCTCGTGGATAAGCCTTATCAATCTAGAACACCCAAGAAGCATCATATATCACAAACAAAGAGCAATCACAAGCTCTAATAATAAAAAAGAAAAAACTGTGGATTGCAAAACAAACCTCAATTGCAAATGGAAGTTTGAGGTGGCCACAACAATCACCAATCTCAACACAAGTAGGGTTCTCACACGCCTTTTCTGCACTAATCCGCCTCCCTTCAGCTATTGTTTTCTTTGAGTTAATGTAGACAGGACATAACACCACCCATTTCTTTATATTTGGCACTCCACCATCCATCATCACCTATCTCTCCCTGTTACAAAAACAATTTTCCATAAAAATTAAAATCATACAGTTCAACCAAGTAACCAATGCTGATCTCAATTTCTTCAAAAAAAAAAGCTCTTGATTTTTACATACCCAGAATTGAAAATCAAGACTTTAACAAACCAAACAAGCACATATTGAAAATTATGAAATGGGGGTTTTAATTTTAAGACTCTGATTCATTATTTTCACCCTAAGCCTACAATCGACACAAAAAACATTGACCAGGAGTGGAATCACAATTATTTACAGCTAAAAAATAAAACTATGGTGTAAAACCTAAACGAGAAATCGGAGATAGAAGAAAAGGAGAATGGGCTTCGTCATTAGAAGTGAAAGAGAAAAAAAAAAAAAAAAGGACTCACCAATTGAGACCCTGGCTTCGCGTTTTGTCGTGTGAGATCTAGTAGCGCTCCCTGGTGTGATGGGGTACGATGATATGAGAAACTCTGTAGTCTTCAGCTTTTTCTTTTCTTTTTTTCCTATAATTGCATTTTAGTCCCTCAAGTTTGAGGCCAATGTAAGAAATAGCTAATTTACATTATCACCCAAAATTTCACCAAACCAATTTCTTTTCTCTTGCAGCAAAGGCTTTTCAAAAAATAAAAAACTTGAACAGCTAATACAGAAAGCCCGTGTCTGAAATACAAGGCAATGAAAGCCCAAGAAACATGGATTACCCAAGCCTACAAACTCAAATAGAAGCCTAAATCTCTCAAAAGGGATAAAGTTATTTTTGATGTGATTATTTTTATTAATTTGATAAGTGATTTAATAAAAAAATTGAATTTTAACCCATCTCTATTGATCAGTTCGCACTCCCAGAAACACACACACAAAAAAAAAAAGAAGCTAAAATTAAATTCCCAAGTAATGTTTTCAAGTACAGAAAAATATTAAAAATAATAAATTATATTTGAAGACCTTACTTAACAGTTTAATTTATTGAATTAAAATAATAATTTAATTTATTGAGTTAAAATAATTTTATTATATTGTATCAAAGTTTTAATAATCAAGTGGTCATAAATTTAAATTTCATAACTTTTATTTATTTGATAAAAATTAAGCATAATATAATATAAATCTGTGCAAATTTCGAGTTTAAATTTTTGAAATATATTAAAAAATAATATAAATTATATCTTAATAAAATAAAAAAAAAGAAAAGAAAAGAAAAGAAAAGAATGAACGTTTCTTTAATATTACTCAAATTAGCGTACTTGATACAGGTTAGGATTCAAGTCATAAAATAGAAGACATGTGTGATTTTGCTAGAGTTAAAAGAGAATATTAAAGAAACTTCAGATATTTTACATATCGTTTTAGAAAAAAAATAGTCGTAACTTTTATTTATATTGTTGGCTCTATGGACCGGAAAATTAAGAAAATATCAAATAGTGAGATGGTCTTTTTGGAAAGCAAAGATTTTTGAAAGAGCTCACATACATGGATACTACCAAATTTAATTATACAAATAAACAATTGTGTGATGAAGTTGCTTATGCCGTTTTAATCAAAATATTTTTTTTTCTTTGGCATAGTCAAGATAAATTAATTTCTAATGGTCAAGTTTTTTTCAAGCTGGAGAGATCGATATTAAGAGTTTGCATTTATCATAAATTAGATTTTAGAATTGATAATTGAATACATGTTAGTATGTTATTTGTGAATAAACAAACTACAATACTATATTCTAATTATATATTATTTTGAAATAAAAGGGTTGAGTTTTTTCATAAACTAAATGTTTTTCTTGAATCATAATCATTGCCAATATTTCACTGTAATTATGTTTTATAGTCAAAATTTATATCAACTTTCCATTTGATATTATGATAACGATTATTTTTAAAGTATTTTTAATTTTAAAATATATCAAAATTATATTTTATTTATTTTTAAAATTTTATTTTTAATATTAGCATATCAAAATAATTTAAAAATATCAAAAAATTAACTTAAAACAAAAAAATAATAATTTTAAAACATTTTTATACAGCAAAAACAAAGGTGCCACCATGTATGAGAAAGGGCGGACTTACATTGAAGAAAAGGGAGATGTTTTCAAAATATTCAAAACAGCCATTAATAGTTCTATGAGTTCAAATTTGCCCCTCCTTGTTTTAGACGTTGGCCCCATTACATTATTATACGTTATATATAGACATACATAAAGCTAAAATATTGGTGTTTTTAATGATGATGATGCTCAAAATAATAATAGTAGTGCTAATAATAATAATTTATTATGATTGCAATAATACTAATGATAATTATAATTTTGATAATTATAACAACAACAATGATAATAATTATAATATTAATAGTAATAATATTAACAACTTAGCTAGCTAACTAGCTTATAAAATCATTGTTGGTTATTGGGTTAGGTTTGGTCCGTCCATCATGGAGGAGCCTGGTCCAAGTTATTAGAGAAGTTATTAAAGGAAGTAACTGCTTTCTCTAATCATATATAAAGGAACATAATCCATATGAAATAACAACTTTTTATTATTGAAAGAACATAGTTCTCTCTTTCTCTTCTCCAATATTTACTCTCTGTATTAACTTGACAAGATTTATAAAAATATTCGTACTGTGGATTATCACTTTGGTTCTAGTAATTGAAGTGGCACTGAAGTAATTGATCCAGAAATAAAAAAGCGAATTCTCACAAGTAAGTTTTCCTTTCCGATTCTACATTGATATCAGAGCCATGGTTTTTAATATTGTTTTTATGCAGTATATCAATTATTACATGAATGATAGATGTAAATTTTGTGTTAAAAGATTACTTCCATTGAGAATTTTAAATGTACAAAATTTTATGAAGTAATTTATTTTTGAGTTTTTCTTTTCTATAATTAATTAGAAAAGATTTTTTGCATAATAATTATATAATTTTATTATCAATTCATGTGTAAATTGATGACTAATTTTATTATCATGACGAAAATGGAGATTGGAACGTTTCTATTTCCATTTCCAATTGACTACAATTGCAGTAGTCAATTGGAGTCATTTGGCAGTTAATTAACTGCCATTTGATAGTTCAAAAAAAACAAAAAAAAATCGAATGTACACATCTTAATTTTAAAAGATGTGTACATATATTAACTACCATTCGGCAGTTAATATATATTAAAGGTTAATATATATACACATCTTTTAAAAGATGTGTGGCACTTAATATATATATTAATAATTATTAATATGTATTAATATTAAGAATAATATTAAGACAATTAATATTTTTTGTTAATATAAATTGTCAAACTGTGGAGTAATTTATTTATTGTTAAAATAAATTGCTTAATTTCTGTAATTTTATTTTCATTTATGATGATACATACCTTAATTAAATATTAAGTATAATATTTATGTGCTTTTGGAATATTTTGTTGTAGTGGATAGGCAACAATAAATTGATCATTTATTGGGCTATGCCTTTAATCCTGTTCACAAAATTCAAGAGCACATTGATTACATGTATCATTGGATGATTAGACTGGCAATGAGTGGTGTTTACGAATTCTACATGGAACATCAAATGTTAATCGTTTTCAATTCTCTACCTGAGGAATGGATGCCGGTGCGACTATCGTTGGAATATAGGTTGAAATCTTTAGATTTCAATAATCTCGCAGATGAAATGCTGCTTGAGAGGGAAAATCAGTATGCCGAAAAGGGTATACGACGCACTGGAAGAAGCGCAGGTCGTTTGGATGCTGCTGCTAAATTCATTCCATGGTTTGAGCAGAATGAAATTGGAGGAGATGACTTTGACGAAGTGGATGACGTAATTGGAGACCCTACTTATGTGCCTAAAAAGTAAAATAATTTTGAAATGTATTATTCTTAATATTGTATTTTTTAAGATGATTGGTTGTTTAATTGTGAATTGAATATTTTATGTAATTTAAGTTTAATTACATTATATGCATATATATGATAATATTTGCAACCTGATTAGTGGGAGTTGTTAGTTAAGACTAATAACTATAATTTTGCACTCTTTAAAATTTCCAATAATGATTAGACCATACAAATAGGAATTGATTAAGTGTCTAACATTCTTTTTGTTTCTATTATATGTGTTAAATTATTATTTGTTTAATTTAGAATGGAGTGGCAGAATATATCAATTAAATTGTACTAGATACTAATATTTGTAATTGCTGTCAATAGCGTTTAATATGGCTGCATCTAAGAGTATTATTGCTAATGTGAACCATGGAGACAAACTAAGTGAAAATAATTACGATGTTTGGCATTGTAAGATTGAGTATCTCCTGGAAAAGCAAGAAATGCTGGAAACAATCACACAATTGATGGCTGAACCTGAACAAGGAAACACTGCTCAGCACAAGCTTGATATGGACGCATATCAAACTTATAAACGCAAAGATCGTGTAGCTCGCATTTTAATGTTGAGCAGCATGAGAAATGATATTATGCTGCGTTTTGAAAGGCATCGTTCAGCTCAATCTGTTTGGGACGCAGTAAAGATTCAGTATGGAGGAACCTCCACTACTAGACTTCGCCAGTTAACCCTCAAATTCGATGGTTATAAGAAGCGCCAAAATCAAACGATGAGGCAGCATCTTCCAATCATATCTAACATGATCAGTGAATTAAGCGGTGTTGGGCATGAGATGACTGATGAACAACAAGTCCAAGCAGTTATCCGCTCTTTGCCAAGTAATTGGGAACACATGCGTGTTAACCTTACCCACAACGACAACATTAAGACATTTGACGATGTTGCTCGTCTTGTCGAGCTTGAAGAAGATCGACTTCACGCTGAAAAGTCTATTAATGAGGCCTTTATATTTGAGACAAAGATGCGTGGAGCATATGGCTCTAAATATAAAAGGGGTAAGGCTAAAGGTCCCAAATATGGCAAGAGAGGAATAGAAGTAAGTACCAGTGGACATAAGCGCAAGCGTGGGAAACGCGACGATAAGAAAGACAAGAATATGAATTGTTTCAATTGTGGTAAACCTGGTCACTTTGCTCGTGATTGCACTAAGCCAAAGGTAATGTTTAACCACAATCGTCCCTCTAATTTATATGTTAGCTGTTGTTTAATGCTTGCTGAATCAGTTCCGTTTTGGACTGTAGACTTAGGAGCAACCGACCATATAGCAAGGGATCGAACTGCCTTTGTGGAATTTCATTGAATTTCAAAGGGAAGTAGATACATATACATGGGGAATAATGCTTCTGCTGTTGTGCTTGAGATCGGTACCTGCAAACTAGATTTGCGGGGCAGTCGCACACTTTATCTTCATGATGTACTCTAGCTCTAGAAGTTCGATAAAATCTTGTGTCTGTTCTTGCTTTACTCCAATTGGGCTTTAATCTTGCGTTTGTTGGTTATTGTGTAAAAATACATATAGATAATGTTTTTTATGGTTCTGGTTTTGTATTAAATAGTTTTATGGTGTTAGACACCGTTAATGTATCTATTAATTATGATACTTCAATTTATATTGTTCAAAATTCCAGCACTATTAATGATAGTAATATCATAACTTGGCATGCTAGATTAGGACACATTGGGCAAGATCAATTACATAGATTAGCAAGAGCTGGTCTTTTAGGATCACTTACCAAAGAAGAATTGCCCGTTTGTGAGCATTGCCTTGCTGGAAAAGCAACTAGATTACTATTTGGCAAAGCTAAAAGAGCTAGTAGTCCATTACAGCTTATTCATTCAGACATTTACATGGAGGAAATTATTTCATCACATTTATAGATGATTTTACACGATTTGGTCATGTATATTTGATCTCACATAAGTCTGAAGCATTGGATTGCTTCATTCGATACACCAATTTGGTGGAGAATAAACTAAGTATCAAGATCAAAGCTTTAAGAACTGATCGAGGACGTGAATATCTGTCTGATCAATTTAAAATTTTTTGTGATGAAAGGGGTATAGCTAGACAGCTAACTATTCCTTATACTCCATAACAAAATGGTATAGCAGAATGGAGGAATAGAACCCTATTTGACATGGTTAGTTTGATGATGGCGCAAGCTAACTTGCCAATTTCCTTTTGGGGAGATGCATTGTTAACTGCTGCTTATATACTTAATCGTGTGCCCTCTAAATCTATCTCATCCACCCCATATAAACTATGGAATGGCATCAAACCTAATCTAAGTTATTTCCATCCATGGGGGTGTGCAGCTTATATTCACAATACTTCTCATAAATATGGGAAACTTGGTCCTAGGGGGAAGAAGTGTATCTTTATACGATATTCTGAACATTCCAAAGGATTTGTATTTATTGGTGAAAAAGCTAACGGAAGAGTGACATAAATTGAATCGCGTGATGTTGTATTCTTAGAAAAGGTTTTTCCAAAGACAGGTGAGGTTGAAAAAGATTTTCAATTATATGAAATGGAAAATCTAGATTATGGCGAAACAAGCCATTCAGTAGAGGACTTAGATGAAACTTTTAATCCTCCTAGAAACAGTGGGAGTGATATTTTATCTATTCCTACTTTCATGGAGGAAGATCATGCGCAATCTCAACCTCGAAGAAGCATTCATGAACCAATTCCTCGTCGTCGATTTGAGATTGAGGGGGAAACGTTCATGATTACTCCACAAGATGATGAAGAACCTAAAACATTCAGTCATGCTCTATCTGGTCCTAAAGTAAGTGAATGGATTAAAGCTATGGAAGAAGAAATGGAGTCGATGAAAATTAATCAAGTCTGGGACTTGGTTGATTTACCGTCAGGACGAAGATCCATTGGAAATAAATGGGTTCTTAAAATTAAACGTAAGGCAGATGGGTCAATAGAACGTTATAAGGCTCGGCTAGTAGCGAAAGGCTACACTCAAGAAGAGGGAATTGATTATGAAGATACATTCTCACTGGTTGTGAGGATTACTTCAGTTCGCCTTATTTTAGCTATAGTCGCACATATGGATTTAGAGTTATACCAAATGGATGTTAGAATTGCGTTTCTCAATGGAGAACTAAATGAGGAGATCTATATGGATCAACCTTTAGGATTCGAGACTAAAGGACAAGAGCGCAAAGTTTGCAAGCTTAAAAGATCCATATATGGTCTTAAGCAAGCCTCTAGACAATGGAACGTGAAGTTTCATCAAGCTATTCTTAAGGATGGTTTTACAATGATGGAAGAAGATCATTGTGTGTATTTAAAATGTTCTAACAATAGTTTTATAATACTATCCTTATATGTTGACGACATTTTAATAGCTGGAAATACCAAAGAGATGATTGATACTACTAAAAAGTGGTTATCATCAAACTTTGAAATGAAAGACATGGGTGAGGCGAGCTATGTTCTTGGTGTGAAAATCATAAGAGATCACGCTAAAAGGCTTTTGGGTTTAGCTCAAGATACTTACATCAAAAAGATGTTAGAGCGCTATCACATGCAAGATAGCAAACCAATAGACACCCCTATTGATAAAAGTTTGAGCCTAAGCTGTGATGTGTGTCCCAAGACTCTAGAAGAAAAGGAGAAAATGTCCAGAGTACTTTATGCCAGTGCTGTCGGTAGTTTAATGTATGCAATGATATGCACACTTCCCGATATATGTTATGCCGTTGGATTGGTTAGCCGATATCAATCAAACCCTGGTCAGAAACATTGGATGGCAGTCAAAAGGATTCTACGATATCTGAAAGGAACTTCAAATTACATGCTATGTTACCAAGGAAAAAAAGATTTACAATTGATTGGTTTCTTTGATGCTGATTGGGGAGGAGATGTCGACCAATCCAAATCAACTTCAGGATGTGCTTTCTTGCTTAATGATAGTGCAATACTATGAAGGAGTAAGAAACAATCCTACATAGCCTTATTTACCATGGAGGCTGAGTATGTAGCTTATTCCACAGCAACACAAGATGCTGCTCGGTTAAAAAATTTCTTGTATCATTTGAAAATTGTCAAATCAGTATCAGACCCAGTGACAATTTATTGTAATAACACTGCTACAATAGCTGTGGCCAAAGATCCAAAATACCATGGAAAGACCAAACACATCAAGATGAGATATCACTACATTAGAGAAGCAATTATTGAACAAGATGTGATCCTAAAACACATTTCTACAAATTCTATGGTTGCAGATCCACTCATAAAACTAATAGCAAGGGATGCATTTGTTAGACATGTGAGATCCCTTGGCTTATGTAGAATGTAATTAGTTTTAAGGATCATACGAAAGCTTACAATGATTGAGTAATGAATAAATGCCATTAGAATATCATTTTATTCATTATTTGTTTCATGGATTATATTGAGTATCGTATAGTACAATTTATTGAAGTATGTCGATAGACTTTGATTGACTCACTCACATGAGCAATCACCTCTAGCACTTGTAAGGTGAGTAGAGATGAGACTATTTGAGTTTTAATGCTTAATAAGCGGCTTGGGCGCAGTGGGAGCAATTTTAACTCAAAGTGATTATTAAAAAGTCAGCTTGGCTGGGACCAAGATGAGGTTCTTAAATAAAAGAATTGGCATGAATGAATTCCCGCCATTCATGTGTCTATTATGATTGAAGCCGGGTATGAAATTATTCATCTACCACTAATGAAAAATGAGCAAATGAAAATTTCTGATTTAAAGTCTATGTTTTTAGCAACAAGACTAAGACTCGTATAGTGTATTTCCTCTAACAAGGAGAGCAATGACATACACTATTTGTCTTAAGAAAAGAAAAGAGTAAGCTCCACTATAACATGTATTTCATACTACATGTGCTAGCGACCATTACAGGAATAAAAAATGGATCCCTGCTTCTTTATTATGTGAGTCCTGAAGATCATATCTAAGATCTCAAAATCTTACCCTTTGTGACTTTTGACTATATCACGAGGTGATGTATTAATGATCGCTACTTTAAGAGTATATCCTATGGTCATGGAATGATTCGACTTAAAGGAATATTCTTAGAAAAATGAGTTAATTCAGATTTGATTGATATGAGAGCGAAAGAAAAAGTAATTTTAGTTCTACACCTATTACTTGTATTCACCGGCCGGGATCATATCATTTGAATAAGATTTGATATGATTTAGAATACTTGTAATTGTAAGGATGGATTGAATACGAAATTCTTGAGGGATTGAATTATATTCAGTCATGTGTAACTAAAAATGCTTGGAGTATATTAGTACACTTTAAGAAATAATTAATTATGAGGTTGATGTCTCCTATATGGCCTGTATTAGGTTTATATATTGGAGCTCCTTTCACTGTGTGCTTCAGGTCGCACGATCTGTTCGTCAAGTATGAAATTCTTGTGTAAGTTTGAAGTATAATGTATTAGAGAGATTCAGTCCTTCATGGACGAGTGGGAGATGTTGGTTATTGGGTTAGGTCTGGTCCGCCCATGATGGATGGGCCTGTTCCAAGTTATTAGAGAAGTTACTAAAGGAAGTAACCGCCTTCTCTAATTATATATAAAAGGACATAACCCATATGGAACAACAACTTTTCATTATTGAAAGAACATAGTTATCTCTTTCTCTTCTCCCATATTTACTCTCTATATTAACTTGACAAGATTTACAAAGACGTTCGTACTGTGAATTATCACTTTGGTTCTAGTAATTGAAGTGGCACTGAAGTAATTGATCCAGAAATAAGAAAGCGAATTCTCACAAGTAAGTTTTCCTTTCCGATTCTACAGTCATAATAAATGATTTTTGTTTTTATATTTTATTTTATTTTATTTTATTTTTTATATTATTATATCAAAATCATTAAAAACACTATAGAATATATATTTGATATTTTTTCAAACATAGTTTCAAATACAAAAACAAATTGCGCTTTAATATAAAACCTATATATCTTGATTTTATTCTTCACTTTTTTTCTTAGAATATATATTATGAGATATTAGATATTTTGGACATGAATAAGTGGATATTTAATTAAACATTTTAAATATACGAAAAGATGGAAGCAAGTTTGAGAAAATGGAGGAATCCGATGTTAGCATGCTTATCCAACGCGAAATAATGTCAGATAACTAATTTAGATGTCCATCCATGGTCTAACCTATGAACTTGACCTAAATTGATGACCTAACATGGCCAAAAATGGAGTGCATGCCTTTATATTTTTCTTATGAACAATTGTGTGCTATATTAACCGTGAATGCTGGCAAGAATAAACTACCAGGAGTTTCTCAGCTTTCTGGTCATGTAGTTGCATACCAGAAAAGGATAAAAGTTCTTGAGCAAATTATTAATAGATTATGGAATATTTTGCTAGCTAACATATGATAACGAGTATATACCATTCATCAAGCTAAGATTTTGAGATTGCAATTATTTCTTGTGCTCTTTCATATCTTCGTATATAAATATAACCTTACTTTTCTTATGGAAGAAAAGATATAAATTAAAATATTAAAGGGTATAGCTCAACTGATCAGGTTATAAATTTATTTTCTAGATGTTGTTAGTTTTAGTTCTACAAACTTCATGATCATTGGAAGCTTACATGATTATTAACTTCAAGGCCCGTGGGATTAATCAGGATACACGCAGACTAGTCTAAACACCTACTTTAATTTAAAAAAAAACATAGAGAGGGGGGGATAAGCTAGAAAAACTATAAATAAAGAGGAACTTCTGCATGATTTTGAAGGAGGAAGGAATTGGATCAAAGAATTAACTTGTTACAATGTCCAATCATTAGTTTGGTGGTGTCTTCAGTGAGCTCTGCTCTATTTCTCCCAAGCTCTTTATGTGTTGTACTCCTTCATAAACAAAAATGTATACATTTATTTAAACCCTAACAAAAGCAAATGGAAGGGTTTCCCTTAAGGAATATGAATGTTGAGATGGTTTTATCACACTTTTTAATAGTCATTCATGTCTTACAAGTTACCAAAATTACTATATTTTACTTGCAAATATTGCTACTGTTGTGATAACAGAATCTGTCAGTCAAGTGTTTTTTTAAATTTACAAGAGTTGCTTCAATCTGTTCATAGCTCTATAACTTTCAAAATACTTCCAAAAACAGAGATTGATTTAAGTGATCACGAATAAGGAAATGGAGACATAAAAAAAGGACCCAAAACATAAATGATTTTATAGTTAACACAAACTTGTTACATGCATGAATTCTTTTTCATAGAAGTAATGTACATTGAACCTTGAATTATGTAAACTACAAAATAAAAAAATAAAATCCAATACTATGAATTTGCCACCCAATTGTTGATCCACTTGATATGTTGATCCACTCGATATCTTGATTGTACTGCAAAATTAGACAGGTAAGACTGATCAAATGAAATAGCAAGAAAACATAGCCTAACATAAACTGTGAACATAAAATTTCAAAACTCAAATGCTTGCAAAACTTACTTGAAAATATCAATTGCATTATTTAGTTTCTTCTAGCACCATATTTGTTAGCATTCTTCTTTGTTTTTTCGCTCTGGATATTCCATTTATCTTCAACCATCATAAAAAACCATGAAGGCTTTTTTGTTCTTAACACAACGTATCCCATTGCAACTCCAAACACAAACCCGCATCCATACCCCATTGTCACAGCTTTCCATCCAAATCCTTCTCCGAACAATGTTGAATCATCTCCTTCATCAAAGCTTGATGGCGGTAATGATAGTGCCTCATCACCGTAACATTTTTTTAGTACTTGAGATCCACATAAACCCAAGTTTCCTTCAAATGAGCTTGCATCAAAGGTGTTGAATTGCTCTCCACTTGGTATGGGCCCCTCGAGTTGGTTATGTGAAAGGTTTAGGATTGCAAGAAATGTTAGACCCTCTAGCTGCATTGGAATTCTTCCGATAAGCAAATTTGAAGATAGATCTAATGATTCCAAATTGGTCAAATTTCCTAACGATGATTGGATATGACCTGTAAGGGAATTATGAGAAAGGTTGAGTTGTTGGAGTGCTTTAAGCTTTCCTATCAATTTTGGAATCTCTCCGGTGAAATTGTTATTTGACAAATCAAGTACTCTGATGGTACTTTGTATCTTTGGAAACTCAATTTCTACACCTTTCCATGTCATTTCTATGGAATAGACATAGCTAGAGTAATTTGTTGCATTCATGTAAATCATGTTTTGATCCGAGGCCATCATTGCTTCAAGACTATTGAAATACCCAGTTGGCAAAGACCCACTAAAATCATTGTCAGAGACGTCAAGAATCTGTAATTTAGAGAAGGAATTATGTGCAGTTGGACACTTCACAAAACCTTGGAGTTTATTCGATTTTAGGATAAGAATTTGCAGCTTTGGAAGCGTTTCTAGAAAGTAGGGAAATGCATCCTCAATCTTGTTGTTGCCAAGATCAAGAACTTCCAACATTGTGCAGTTGATGATAGACGGTGGTATTTTCCCTTCCAATTCATTTCCATTGAGGTTGAGATATTCCAAGCTATTATTCTTTGAAAATGTTGAAGGGATAGTGCCTTGAAGATTGTTCATGCCTAGATGCAATACCACAAGCATGCTGCTGAAGTTCCCCAAACATAGTGGTATAGAACCACTTAAGCTATTGTTGGACAAGTCTAGGACCAAAAGGGATCTCAGCTTGCAAATAGAAGAAATCTCACCGGTCAATTTTCTATTGGATGCAAGAATAAGGGTTGCCAAGTTCTCTTGTTTGAAAATCGAACTTGGGATTGGACCACGCAAGTGGTTATTGCTCAAATCAAGGAATCTCAAAGAATCATGTTGGAGTTCACTTAGATTACCTATGAAATTATTGTTATGAAGGTCAAGATAATGTAAAGAAGGAAGAGCAAACAAAAAGGATGGAATTGTTCCATTGAACAAGTTACCATATAAAAATAGATATCGTAGATTTGAAAGGGTATTTAATTGAGAATGGATAGGGCCTATTAGTTGATTATTTGATAAACTTAAATATGAAAGATTGACTAGGCTACCCAAAGAATTTGGAACTTGACCTATAAATTTATTGGAATCGAGATACAAGGAACGGAGTTGTACAAGGTTTCCAAGTGACGATGGGATTTGACAGCTAAAATTGTTACTTGAGAGGTCTAAAGAGATGAGCGATGTGAGATTACCAAGCAAGGCTAGATCTGCCTTTATAATGTTACAATTATAAAGATACATATATTCTAATGACTTTAAATTACTGATTAAGTCGTTTTCTAAATAAACTGAAATTCTTGTACTAGAAAGACCCAAATTAGAGAGGACATTACTTAAATTGGACGAAGGAAAAGAGCCAGTGAGGCCTTTGTTGTTTGACAGAAATAGTGTTTCAAGGTTTGGGAGGAGAAAGATATTACCTGGGAATTTCCCTTGCAATCCACAATTCTGAAGGGAAAGAGATGACAAAGAAGAGGACAGATTCATCAAGGAATTAGGTGCAACCAAAGACATATTTACAGTGTCCAAATCGAGTTCTCTTAGCTTGGTTAGGTTTCGAACAAGCTTGCCAAAAAAAATTGGTTCTAGACTTGGATAGAAGTTTTCAGAAAGAACAAGGGAAACCAACTCAGTGAGTTGATCAAAATCATATGGAATTGGACCAGCAAGATTGTTCCATCCAAGATCCAAGTACTGCAGGTGCTTAAATTTCCCCATTGAGGATGGGAGTTTTCCTTGCAATCCACATTCATTGAGTTTGAGTGATGACAAAGAAGAAGACAGATTCATCAAGGAATCAGGAACAGCCAGTGAAATGTCTACCCAATTCAGATGGAGTTCTCTTAACTTGGTTAGGTTTCGAACAAGCTTGTCAAAAGAAGTTGGTTCTAGACTTGGGTAGTAGTTTGTAGAGAGATCAAGTGAAATCAATTTGGAGAGGTGAGTTATTTCCGACGGAACTTGTCCTGCAAAGCCTGAGAAACTTAGGTTAAGATGTGTCAGATTGGAAAATTGGCCAAATTGAGAAGAAATATGGGAGCTTTTGAAATCATTGTCAGAGAGGTCGAGCTTCTGAAGATGATGCAGGGAGAAGAGGGTGCTATTGGAATGGAGGGTGCCATAAAGCATGCTGCAAGCAAGGTGAAGCCCAATTACATTACCGGTTTTCATTCCACAGGTCACCCCATCCCACAAGCAGCAATCTGTACCCTCTTTCCACGACTCTGTCTTGGGATGCTGGCAACGCCATGAAGCAGAGCTATTAATGGAAAAGGACTCTTTGAATTGGAGCAAAGAAAGACTTTGGTCAAGAGCACAGAAATGAGAAGAAGAAATAGTTGAATGGAAATGGAAGAGAAACAGAATGAAAGAGAGAGATGAAATAGGTGGAAACCCCATGTTTGGCTTGCCTTACAGGATTCAAAGTATATTTGGGAGAGATGAGGAATGAAGAAAGACATTCTTAGTAGTATTTATAGACAAACTAATCTTAGATTGTATACTGACATAGGATGTGTAAAACATGTAAAGACGAAATCAAATCTCAAGAACAAGAGTGAGTGAGTGTTGGAAACGCGGCAAAGTATATTAAAACAAGATTCCTTGTTGACTTCAAATTGCGCAAACTGAATTGTTGTTTCTTGGCAAAGAATTAATTACGCAAAGCAATGACTTTATGTGCGCTCGGTAATTGAATGTTCAGAGATGTTTTTCCAAATTGTATTTAGCAATGAGATTTATGAGAAGATTGCTTTGCCCACTAAAATGTAATTTCCAAGAAATTCAAAGCCACAAAATCGGAAGAAAACTTCTTAATAAGCCACAAGTGGGCTTGCAGAGTTAAAGAGTCATCCTCACCTATTATGTCCACGTTCTGGCAATAGCTTGTTTGAATAAAATTTGCTTCCTCTCATATAATTAATTTAATTTAATTTAAATAAATTATTTTTAAAAGTAAGATTCAATGAAGATCGAAATAAAAAAGTGTGAGTTAATCTTTGTCACTTTCAAAACCATAGAAAAATTTCACAAAAAACAAATACAAAAAAATAATAAAATATTAATGGATAAAATTAAAAAAAATAAACTTAAAAAAATTAATATTGATTTCCTAACTATGCTTAATTTAGTAATATGTTGTTTTTTAAAAATAATTTTCTTGCTTATCATTCTTTAAATTTATATACTTGTTTTAATTTAAGCATAGTTAATTTTAATATTAGTATGCATGCTAAGTTTTTTGATTTTATATCAATTGTAAATTTAAATATATATTTAATATGCATGTTATTCTATTATTTTTAATTTTTTGTGTTGAAAGCAGAACTACTAATGGAAAATTCTAAGGAGAGAGAAAGACTTTAGTATTTAATAATATTTTAGTTTTGGATCCTTGATTGAATCTAATCTGATATAACTTGCCATATTCAATGAAAACAAAATCTATTGTCGCAACATTGGCTTGATGATTTTTCATTTTGTTTGATCTATTTGTTAAGAGTCAACACCTAGTATTTAATTGAGGGCTACTAGAAAACTCATGTATGCTGGTCTTATCAAAGATTCATGAGTAAAAAATTGATTATAGTTAGGAAATGAATTAACATCCCAAACGCACTCTACCTAAGATAAGATGCTTTGTGGACTTGATGTGTTAATTTTTTTTAAAAAATTCTATCTTTTCATTGAATATTAGAAATACAACTTACGTGTAAGTTCGTAATTCTTTATCCGTGAGCAAATTAAAATATTAAATTCTTCTTTATTCTTGCAATTTTATCATAAAAAAACATTCATCAAATAAAAATACAATCACACATTCACCTTCACTATATATATATATATATATATATATATTTCTCTTCTTCTTTACATCCACATTTGCACACTACAACATATAAAAAATTCAAAAATAAACAAAACAAAAAAAAATACATTAAACAATTTTAAAATTACAACAATAGCCCCCAAAACAATCTGGAATTACAGGGATGTCCTTCCGCAAGCCGGAATAGTGTTAAGCAAAGTTTCTGAGCGCGGAACAGTGGCGGCGCGTGAACCAGGCAGTGGGGGGATCTGGAGCGCCTTCTTCTCCTTTTCCTTTCCTCGCCGGCGGTGACACCCACCGTCACCTGCACAAGAAGAAAAACACACAAGCCAGTTGATTTTGTTTCTTCATTTTTACAGATCTGCTTTTGGTTCCATTTTTCTTCTCCTCTAGAGACGATTCTGCTGTGAAGGAGAGCCTTTACTTTGGATCTTTTGTGAACGAGGGTTACTCCACGGTGGCCGATCTAGCGGCGAGAAGGTGTGACGGCTGAGAGGGGGTGGCGCTGCTGGGGCCGGAGCAGCTAGTGTCGCCGTTGTGCTCGGGCTGTTACGGGAGGCTCTAATCAGGTCTTGACGAGCTGGTCGGTTGGCAGTGAAGGAGATCGCCTGCTGCCGTTGTCCATGGGTCTTGCTGCTGTCGTCTGTTAGGCTAGCCGGTGAGAGGAGAGTGTTCAGGAGACCGAAGGAGAATAAGACGCTGCTGAGGGGAAGGCTGCGGTGGCTGGCTGGTCCAGGAGAGAAGGAAGGACAAATCGGGGGAAGAGGACAGGTGATGTCCTTCGTGTCTGCAGAAGAGAGGGGGGCCGAGAAGATAAAAAGGAAAATCAGAGAGGGGGAGGGCTGGTAGCTGCTGCCTTGGGTGAGGGAGATGAGAGTTAAGTTTCTTAGGGTTTTTTTTTTTGCTTCCCCTTTAATTGCAAAATTGCCCCTCCCTTGTTTTGAGTTGTGGACCTATATTTATAGGTAAAATGTTGCTTGGTCCTCAAAATTGATCTCTCAACTTTTTTTTTAATTTTTATTTTTTTTATATTTTTAAAAACAAGCAATATCAACGTTGACTCAAATAATAGAAATCAAGAATTTAAAAAATGACACGTGAAAAGTTGAACGCGTTCGAAAGACCTTTGAAAATATAAATTCTTTTTTTAGACAATGTTGAAAATGCTAAAACGATGCAAAATATATTAAAAACATAATTGTTTTGGATTTTCGTTGTTTTTTGTTATTTTTGAATTTTTCAAAAATTTTATAAAAAAGGTGGGTCAAAAATTAGGTAACAACAGATGCCCCCTCTTTACAATGTTCATGAAGCAAAACTCCTCATGTTTTGCATAGTAAGCTTTGTAAAGAAGAAAAAAAAGAAAAAAATCTCATTATCTTGGGTGACCCGTCTCTTTTAAAGAAAAGTAGTCTATTTTCAGGGGCGACCAACCCACACACTCACACTGGTCTATTTTCATGGGCGACCTGCCACACATACTCAAAGTGGTCTATTTTTATGGGCGACCGACCCACACACTCACATTGGTCTATTTTCATGGGCGACCTGCCCACACATACTCTGGTCTATTTTCAAGGGCGACCTGCCCTTTTGATGAGGTTTACCTGAGATCTCATCTGGCGATCTAACAAGAACCAAAATCAGTGCGTAACTCGGTCAACCTGAAATCACATCTAGCGATTCCCTTTAACCAAAGCTAAATTCTGCGTGGTTAGGCTAAACTGAGATCCCTTTGCCGATCCCCTTTAACCAGAACTAAAATCATGCATGTGGTTAGGCTAAATTGAGATCCCTTTGCCGATCCCCTTTAACCAGAACCAAAATCCTTTGTAGTTAGGCTAAACTAAGATTCCTTCGCCGATCCTCTTTAACCAGAACCAAAGTTTGTGTGTGGTTAGGCTAAACTAAGATCCCTTCGCCGATCCCCTTTAACCAGAATCAAAATCCTTTGCAGTTAGGCTAAGCTGAGATCTCTTCGCCGATCCCTTTAACCAGAACCAAAATCCTTTGCAGTTAGGCTAAACTGAGATCCCTTCGCCGATCCCCTATAACCATAACCAAATTCTTTGTGCAGCTCGGTCAACTTGGAATCCCATCCAACAACTCCTTCAACCAAAGCTAAAATCTTCATTGTGGTTGACCTGAGATTCCTTCTTGCAATCTCCTTTAACAAAAAAAAAATATGTTTTTTCTTCAAGATGATTAGGTTCAAATTGAAGACTCTTCTTTATTGATCTTTTTATTTCTTTGAGATTTCTCTAATGTTAGGGTTTATCTCATCTTCCTCTCTTTCTAAGGTCAAAACCATGATTCTTTATTGTTCATCAAATCAATGGTTCTTTTTTTTTTTGGCCCAATCTTGCTATACTACATTGAGGATTTTTCCTGCAACAGATAAAAAATATATGCAATGTTTTGATGTTAGATGACATGTATGCATCCTTACCTGATTTGAAATATAGGTCCCCCCTCTTCGATGTTCCATCATCATAGGGTGCCTTCGTTTGTTATTCAAAGCTTTCTTTATTCTTTCAATGTATTGGCTTGTTCGTGTGCTAGCCTTCCACTCAGATGTAAGTGCAGTGCCTATCATGGGCTGTCCGTGATGATTATTGCTCTTGTTGCTTCTTAAGCTTGACCATGCTTCCTAGTGTGGTGTTGCTCGATTCATCCTGAAGGAGTGGAACAAATCATTCATCTCCCAGATTCTCTCAAGAATTGTCCTATGATTGGTTGTGCGTGTTTTGCCACCACCCGTTAAGAGGTTTTCTAGTATTTAACCTCATTTTAGATTTCCAATCAGTCATGGACTTGCCCCCAGTTGAAACAATACTTTTCAAGTATATGTTATCATCAGTCTTCTTGGAAACTATCCAATCATCCATACATGCATCTTATAGCTTGCAGTACAAAGGCTCATGGTTGTATGCTCAGTGTTCTTCTTAATAGATTCCTCTCAGCTCTTTTAATCAGATTGTGAAAAGAAATGTCTTGGCCTCATAAGTGATGTTGCTTTTATCACCCATACTCATGCGATGAAGTGCGCCTTTGGCTTCAAAACAAATTGCCCCCACAATCAGTCCTCGGGGTGGGTGCCTTTATGACATTCATTCAATGCAATTGTGTGATAACATCTGTCGATAACATGTTTCAAAGAATGAAAATATGAGATTATCCTTCAAGTGCAGCATTGTTCCACGGTTAGTCTTGGTGGTATGCATCTTTTCGCCATTTAATTACATTCATTCATGTATCCTCATTGATCGCTAGCCATGTTTCAAAAGTTGATGACATGAAAGTGTCCTTCAGGTACATCCTTGTTTCTCCATTGCCGACAGGGTTCACTAAAGCATGGACTATTTTAGAACAACATTGCCCCCAGTATGATCTGAATGTGCCTGTTCATTGATTATCTTTCTTTGAACATCATTGTCTTCAGTTCACTAATTCATCATTTAATCATCTTTCATTGCCTCATAGCTCATTCGAATACTGCTTGTTTTTTCTTGTTAGGGTCCACTGTATTGCCCTAATCTGCTCAACTTCTCAAGGAATGTCGAGGATTTCAATTTCATTTTTATCAAGGATTTTGGAGACTCAATCGATGTTCTTTTGTGTCCGATAATCTTCCTTGTTTTGGAATCAACTCTCATATTTCAAAGATCATGTCTATTCAAAGTCTAGTTTGTTGAAATGAAATCAGAGATGTCCTTTTTTGAAAAGACCTTTTGAAAATCAAGCTTTTTGATCAAAGACCAACACATGTTATTTGAAATATATAGTCATTTGGTTGTCATGCAATTTGAAAACAGAAATTGACCCATTGTAAGACTAAAATGGCTTTCTTCTTCTTTTTCTTTTCATGGGTCTTTGTATCCATTTTTAGACTCTGATTTTGGGTATATCTTTTGATGGTCTATGATGAGGTGATCTTTTTTTTTTAGGAATTTCAAAAAACAAGATGCTCAAGTCAAAACTCAGGCTTTATCAAGAAAGGTTGTTTCTCTTCTTATTACTTGTTTTATCAGCATGCATAATAACCAATAGCTTAATTCATGAAGTCACAACCCTTATGAAAAAACTCTTCAAGTTTTGAGAGCGTCATTTATCGGTTCAAATTGCTTGCTTGATTAAAAAGGGCTTTTAAAAGCACGTAATGTAGGCTATGGTTCATGGCTGTGAAATAA
>JAAWWB010001376.1:0-25001 GCA_018804465.1 Populus tomentosa | reverse complement strand
ACGCACACTTACATTATTCCTATATTTCAATTCCTATTCTGTTTCGTTGCTTAAAACTCTTCCTTCATGTTGAGCTCTGAGGGTTTGCAGTTCCTCTCACTAACATGGAAGTAATCATCTTCTAGTTAAAGAAAACTTAAAGCAAATGGAATTAAGTTCAAGGTTTCTGATTTATCATATCCACGAGTCTGTAACTTTTGTGTATGACCAGTGACAAGTTCAGTAAGATTCGCAGCATGATGTAATGGCAAAGACAGTACGTAAGAAAAAACCTTTTAATAAGAAAAGTTTGCCTTCTTTTAAAGATTCAACAAGTCTGTTGCCGAATACACTGGAACTATAAGAACAAAAACCCATAAGTTGCTTGAGGATGTTGCTTTCTCTTCTCCCTCCTTGATAACAGAGTCTCTTATTTCTCTTGGAAGGATCTAAGTGCCCTCTGTTTTGTTGCGCTCACAAAGGCTACTTTGTGTGTCTGAATGTGGCCTTTTACAGGAGAATCTCAATCCTTTTATGAAATGAAACAATCATCGACTTCATGAAAACCACATAACTCTTCATAGTCACATAATAAAAAAATAAAAGTACTAGAGCCTATCTATAGAGGTTCAATGAAAAATTCAAAAAGGAAAATTAAAGGGCACATCTATGATTATTTGACATTTTCTAAGCTCATGATCATACTTCTGACCATCATAAGAATAAGGGTGTTAACTACTATTCAAAGAAAAGACTTCTTATAACATCTACCTTAAAAAAAAACATGGTTTAGACACAAAAAACCCCAACACGTTTTATCTTTTTTACCATGACAATGAGTATAACACTAAGGAGTGCCATGCACTAAAAAACAATAAAACAATTAATTATTAGTGGTCACCCCCACTAATTTATAAGAGAGAAAAAAAAACAGCCAAAGCTAGGGAGAGAAGTCCATGCACTTACATTGTTGCCTAAGATTAAATAAATCATGGATTATCTCTAAAGATTTGAATCTCCATCTTTTTTGTCTTTTAATAGAATAAACTAAACTATGCATGGCTTAATTAGTACTATTATAATATTATGCATAACTTGGTTTTACTGTTTATGAACAGTAGCATTGCTTTATGCATAACTTGGTTTTACTATTCATGAATAGTATTTTTCAAGGCTTGAACTAACCGAGCTTCACATTCGATTTACTTTTCCATGAATTGTAATAATAGCTATTGGCTTGTAAATGATAAAGAGTTTAAGCGATAATAGCTAGTAAATCTTTTAATCACAAGTTTATATGGCCACTATCTCCAATTCTTCAATTCTTATGACCAAATTTCTCTAGGTCTTCGTGGCCATGTCTCCAGGTCTTCGTGGCCATGTCTCCAGGTTCTTGTGAACAACTATCTTTATGTTCCTATGACCATTATCTCCAAGTTACCATGACCACTCTCTTCATGTCCTCGTGACCAATGTTTCCAAGTTCTTGTGACCTAATGTCTCTAGAAAGATCATGGATTTTTCTCCATCAAACATTAACAAAAATCTCTTAATAGAAAAAAACTCAAAGGCATGCCTATATAAGTGACACTTTTATATAAGCATAGCGATAAAAGTAAATTTTTGCACTGTAAGTATTTTCTCCCCCTCTTTAGCTAGATAAAATCTTCCAAACATATATGTTAATAAGACTTTAAGGTGCAAGTTATAATACAACAAAAAAAAAAAGATAAGAAAAAAACTCAGTTAGGTCATGGCTTCATCAAGCTCTTTTCTCTTCCTGCTCCTTCTCTCTCACCTCTTAGCTAGTTATAGTTTACTTTACTATTCATGAATAGTATTTACCATACTCAATGAAACCAAGCTTCAACCCCTTATTCCCCTCACATTCCTTAGCTCGTTATAGTACTATCATTTACTATTCATTAATAGTGTTTGTCATGCAAAACTTGTTCAGAACAAGTCCTAAGTCCCATACTCTATTAACTAAGCTCCACTCTCTTATCTTTCTCTCTCTCTTCCCTTGGTCGATTCGACCAAGTTACCTTACCTTATCTCGTTTTACTATTTATGAATAGTATTATTTGCATGGTACTATTCATCACTATTATCCATTATTTATAAATAGTATATTTTCTCCTATATTTCATTAAAATTTTTTTAGATATTTGTTATATATCCTCCAAGCTATATATTCTCAGGTTTTGAAAGAAAAAAGGAGGCTGGAACACTTACCTTGGCACTTCTCCATCATATAGATAACACGAGACAAAAAAAACACACATTTTTTCTTTACACACAAAAAACATCTTGTTCATCTTCTTGAATTTTATTTGCTTGTCACGTAAGAAAAACTCAAATACCAACTTACGCATCAAGAGTGTCTCTCTTTCCATGAAGAACTTGTTTTACAAGTATGTCTCAAGCCCATAACTCAACAACCACGATAAGTCAAATATTTTTTTGTGAAGTTTTTCGACGACTTCATCAAGAACCTATTAATGTTCAAGAAACAAACAAAAGTCAATAATATATGAAATTCACTTTCACAAATTAATTATTATACATGAAATGTCACACTATTTGATTACTTTTTGATGTAACACTTGATTCTTTTTCTTTGTTTAGCTGATAAACTTAATGTATTTACAGGAATCATGTATATGATGTCAAATTACAAATTAACTATGTATATGATAGAAAAAAAATGCAAAACATGGAATTCAAATAGAAACAAGATGCAAATAATCAATGAATTAAAATAAAAAAGTAGAAGGTGATGGGCCAAAATACTCATAAATTAGGTGTTGTTGGGTTTAGATGGATATACTCACTTACCTGACTCAAAACCAAAAATTTAAAGCTGCTTAAGTCTAGAAGCCAAGTTGGCACACCTAGTTATCTTTTTTAAATAATATGAATGATGCATTGTTTTCTTGGACAAATGACATAGCATTCACCAATTCATTTTCAACCAAATTTGGTGAAGGAAAAATCAGGGTTAAATTTCAAGATCCAAAAAATTAACTTTCAATTTATTTTCACCTCAAAACACCTCAAGAACACCCATGTAATTTCCTTAAAAACAAATTAATCAAACCGAATTAAAAAAAAATTATGAATCTTGTTTTGTTTTTTCTTACTAATGTTAAAAGGAAAAAACTACATCTATTGAAATCTCTTCTTTAAGACGAACAATTTGACATTAAAATTAATATTTTTTGTGACTAAAAAGTGGTTGATTGAATGTTTCTCCTCTCTTTTTTTTCCAAGAACTTCACCTCTCCTATCTCAAGATAAAAACACAAACAAAATAGATTTTAAGACTAAACATGAAGTCTCAAAACAACATGAACCAAATAATACAAACAAATTAAGATTTTAGAGACCAAACTGAAGTTTTTTGCATCTTTTAAAATACAAAGACTCGAACGATTGTTTTATTAATGAAAAATGTTATATAAGACCTTGAAATATATGATAGCATGTAAATAAAAGTAAAAATGGATCCAGAAATTAAGTGTAATGATGGAATGGCAAAAAAATAAAAGTCAAGAATTGAATTTTTTTTTTTAAAAAAATCATTGTTAGGATGAACATTGACGTCCACAATGGTTTTATGAAAACGTGCATGTTCTATTTTTTAATTTTTTTTAATATAATATAACTGCAATGCTAATTTTATTTTTCTTAATTTTTGCTAAGATGAACTTTAAATTAAGATTAAGCAGTATATTTGCTAGGCCACTCAATTTACTTTAATAAAATTACAGATTTTTGTTCTCTCCAATAAAGATATTTGAAGCATTCATCTTTCACGCTTCTCATGCCTTCACTTCAATGCCTATCATTCGTTCTTGATCTTACTCTAATTAACATTGAAGGCTTTTACTGCTTGGCAAATCTGCATCTCAAGAAGGTCAATTCATCTAGAAAACCAAAACTTGCAGTCAATCCTCAAAATAATCAATCGACATTAATTCAACTCACCACCATGTTTACACCTTGAATATCCATGACCAAGCACAACAATACAGCTTTTTTTTCATCTTGAGGGTGTATTTCAATCTAACAAATCCTGAGTTTGTTTTTCAAGAATCACCAATTCAAATCTTACAAGCTTCACAAATCTTAGAATTATTAAAAATTTACATTGTTAACTTTGAAGGATTAATTAAAGTATATATAAATTAATTTGGATACCCAAATTATATATATAGACACACACACCTACACTCTGTATAAATGACTTGCTCTTTCCTGGGACATCTCCCAAGAACAGCAACAAGATAGAAGAATTCATGGCTGCTAGAGGTAGAGGGCAATGATCTAAGCGTACTAATTAACTAGGAATCGAACGCTTTCTCTAATTCGAGGCTAGAGGCAAGCGATTTGCAGTTTGCGAGGGTGGACCAAGTAACAAACATTGTTCAAGTGATGTGTTCATATTTGCCTCCCACACGCAAAGAACTCCTCCACTTTCGCTTGTTTTTTCTTCTCATGTTTTTCAACGACTTGGAGGCTTTGAAGCTGTCCTACTAACCTAATATTATACCCTTGTCGATGTATATATTTATCTGATAGTGTACGTGTCACCTAAAAAACTTACTCTTCCTGCTTAACTTGTATCCAGACCTTGAGTAGATTTCCAAACCATGGAATCTTGGTAATGTTTCAGTTAATTAATTCAACGTAAAAATTTAAATTGTTAAATAAGATTTTAATATATAATTTATATTATTTTTTAGTATATTTTTTTAAATTTTGAGTTTGAAATTTCTACAAGTTGATATTAACTTGTGCATAATTTTTATCAAATAAATAAATATATTAAAATTCAAACTCGTAATCATTTAATTATTAAAATTTGATATCATATTAAAAACTCAATTCAATAAAAAAAATTAAATTATTAACTAAAATTTTAAAATATAATTTATATTATTTTTTAATAATATATTCTCATCTATCCAGAGGAGGATTGAAGGACCATCGATCTTATCTGAATAGAGAAGTGTAGAGGCAATACTAATAGCACGGCACGCATCGAATGTTAACGTCTTCAAGCATCTATATCCCCAACTGCCCAGGCACTTCAAGGCGGCGTCAATTGTACGGCGTGATTGTTTGCTATTTTGCCCTCGTTATCGTGCTGGAACCAAACCAGATTAAAACTTATTTCGAAAATATTTTATTTTATTTTCATATAGACTCTAAAATATACTAACCGCTAAACTAAAAAAATAATAAAAAATAAAAAATATTCATTATAGATCGTCTCCTTAACAGCCTAGATTTCCATTAGCTGACAGTAGATAGATAGTATTATTAATGAAAAATGTTATATTATTCCAGTAATAACAAACCTCAATGGAAGCAAAGAAGTAAGGAAGATAAATATATGGAAAGAATATGAAACAAAAATTACAAATAAATTAAGATATTTTTAAAATATGATTTTGTTTAAACTGTACAATTTTTCAAATGTTTTTTAATTTATATTATCATTCCTAAACTTTTAACAAACCATACTATTTTTAAAGAAAAAAATCATAATTTTAAAGGGTGTAATTCAATTAGCCAAGGCTTTGAATTTATTCTTCAAAAATTATTTATTTAAATATCATCAAAATTAAAATTATTATAAGCTTATAGGATTATTAATTTTAAAATCTTAAAAACTTAAATTGAAACCTCCATAAATTATCCCACACTCATAATTAAACAAAAAAAATCCACAATGAGAGGGATGTTTGAAAACTCATGCAATATCCATTAGGCATCCTGCAATACCGAGGATTTCACATCAATTCAAAAGTAAAACGTAAATGAAATCAACACAGATGTGAAAGCTCCGCCGACCGGAAATAGCCTCCAGAATTAGGACAAGACCTTGTACTGAAGTGGGTGTTGTGCAACTAACGCTTACAGCTACACGTGTCCTGAGCCACGCAAAAGACGTTACATCATGATGCCAACACGTGGATTGAGGGCATGATCACATGGGAGGTTATTGGTTAAGACCACCATCTCATTACTCTTAACATGGCTTGGTTCTTTGCTTAGAAAGACCATCACGAGCACTACCGAGTGCCCCGCCCGCCGGCCTACTGTATCTGCGCTGTTCACGCGGCAATGACTTGCTTCCCTGCTAGCCCACGCAAAAAGGGTTATGAATATTTAAAGACTCTCTCGGCTTTGATTGAATGGGTATTTACTACGCGTATAATGCAATACATGAACTTGACTTCAACATTCACAGGCCGCCGTAACCTGGATGTTATGGCGGTGCATTGAGATTGCGAGCCGGTATGTTATAGCAGCGAAGCCATGTTTCTTGAGAAAATTAATTTTTTTGATATTTTTGTTACTATTCTAGAGTATTTATGTGAAAAATAAACTTTTAAACATTTTTCTACCGCAATCTAAAGAGAATGGTTTCGTCGTGTTTGTTGGGCTTCCTTGGGCACTTCTTTTGAAAAATATAAATTTAAAAGGAGAAATTGAACTGTAAATACCCACAATATTAGGGATTTAAGGCGTGGGGAGGGAGTTCAACCATCCGAAAAAGAAATATGGAGTAGAATTAAAACATGTAATTAAGAAGAAATCCATTCATATCCACGAGTATAATAAATAGTTGAATATGAATCTCACGCAATTTTTATAAAAAAATAATAGTAAAAGAATGAAATAATGTCCAATGGTAGAATAACAGAGGAAGTCTACAAACAACGAAGACAAATCCCTATACAGAACCAATTCATTATCAAAGCAAACCCCAAGAGACAACACCATAGAAGAGTGATGAAAAGAAAAGAAAAATCCAAGAATCTTCCTAATTAAACCTAATCTTAAATTCTAAATTCAAATTTACGAAGAACCCATATCGGTCTTTTCTTGCTTAAGCGAAAACATTAATCTTGGCTTTTTCCCTGGCAAAGGACTTTCCACTTCTTGATCACCGTAGAGTGCTTCTTGGCTGATTCTTGGACCTTCAAATTCAGGCAAAGCAGGCAAGTTCAGGTCAAAGTCAAACCCACCACCGCTTCTTTGACTTTTACTCTGGCTCACGCCACCGCCTCCAACAGCACCACCGTCTGAGGTGGTGATTGCAGCGCTAGCACTGCTGCTGTTGTTGCCTCCAATTGTGCCCTCATAGTGACAACGCTTGTGTCCTCCTAAGGCCTGTCCAGTAAGGAACGTCTTGTGGCAGATAGAGCACTCATGAGTCCTACCATTGGTGGTCGTGGTGGTTGTGTTAGTTGTGGTGGAGGTTGATGGGTTTTCGGCGGCTGTGGCGACGGTGGACTCGGAGGAGGATTTCCTGTGACTGGCTTTGTGCCCGCCGAGAGCCTGGTAAGAAGAGAAAGCCTTGTTGCAAACCGTACACTTGTAAGAAAGATCCAAAGTTGGTGGTTGGGGTGGTGCAGGGGAGGCGGAAGCGGTATTTTTGGCGGTTGCGGCAGTGGAGCCGCCACGAGCAAGCATGATAAGGCAAAGAGCGAGGTATTCTTCCTCGGTCGAAGGGGACTCACTACGAGGTCTCTTAGAACGTTTCCTCTTAATCCATGTTTCTTCATAATTTAAAGGAGCGGCTGTTGTAGGAGAGTTCAGAGCTTCAAGAGCCATGATTTGGATTCTTGATACGAGTTTTTCTTGTGTGAGTGGGCAACGAGGGCTACAAACGAACAAGATTTCCAAGGAGAGGAAGAAAGGTATTGAGAGAGACAGGGAGGGGGGAAGACCGATCACCGATCACTGAGTGTAGAGTAAGGAGAGGTTTTGTTTATATATATAGGAAGTTGTGGTGGAGTGGGAGAGTTGGTGGGCAGTGAGGTCGGTCAACTAAAGCCATAGAGAGGTGGGGTGGGATTTGTGGAGACTGAGCTAATACTAACAAGAGAGGTTGTGAGGATACGACTAATTCCATTTTCCGGGTCAAAACAAGGGTACGCTTGCCTTTTTATCACTCATAAAATAGAAGAGGTAATTTGAGTCATAGGTGAACTCGGGGTCTTTTGGCCGTGTGGAGCACGCATTATTGTGTCAGCAATGAGGCATTAACAAGGTGGATAAGCTTGCAAAGATTGTATTTTTATTGCCTTTTATATTTTTATTTTAGTTTCGCGTCCCACAAGTAAATCTTGGGATGTCTTCGAAGATTATTCTATCGAAGTGACTTGCTCCTTTCCGATTTCTTTCCTTCTTCGGAGTGGTATGAGTTTATATATATATATATATATATATATAGAAAAACAATACCATTCAACTTACTCGAGGAAAAGTAATAGCAAGTCATTAAGCTTTACTGCACGTGACTAATACTGCCGGTTTCCGATATCTTGTTGATGTTCGTTATCAAATGTAATTTTCTTCTCTTACAAATAGAATCAAGCATGGCTTTGAAACTGAAATTAGAATCCATTTCTTTTTAATGTTGAATAATAAAAGAAAAAATAACTTGGGTTTCTTTCTTTTAGTTTTTTTTTAATTCGACACGTGTAATGAAGAGTGAGGGACAATTTATTAAATAACTACGGTTTTTATGTACTTCTCCACGAAAATTAACTAGGGAAATTTGCCCCCATAGCTGCCATTATATTTAATAATGTTTTCAGCGTTATTTTGGCGTTTCCCATGCATTATTCCTATATAGAAATGAGATCTAACGTACGATAACAATGCATAGGACTGATGAATCCACACTATTTCTTCCTTGCAGATTAAGGTCTTACTCGTCGTCGGCCATTTCTTTATAGTATATGTCTTGGACGGCGAAAACGTTTCGCGGTACTTGCGCTCGGGCCGCCGGTCCTCCTTCTCTAGAAGCAAACAGACATCCCTTGCTCTGCTTCCTCGTTACTTCTACGCCGTTGATCGTTTACACTCACGCGCTGATAAGTGCACAGGAAATTCGTCTGTTAGTTGCCAGTGACCTTATCTAGGAATTTCGAGCTTTATGCTTGGTTGTGGTAGTTTGGTTGGCTATCTAGAAAGACAGCTATCTAATGTTCGCCCCAGAAACATCTCTTTCTTTGCCACCTGGACAACTGTCATCCCATGATTATCCCTCCTTTGCATTCTAGAAAATACAAGCCACTCCCCTCGAATCACTCCCATCGGTTGTTAGGCAGTATCTGTACTGTTTTTAAAAATAATTTAAAATAATATTTTTATATTTTTTAAAATTTATTTTTGATATAAAAAAACGATTTAAAATTATAAATAAAATTATTTTGAAATAAAAAAATTTAAAAATGTTTTTTAAAAACAAAAATAAACACAGTCTAGGTTACCCTACTCCTAGCCTCTCAATTTTCCTTTGGAGATTTTAGTCTTGATGCAAAGCATAAGATAAGTAATTCTTTTTTATTACTTTTTAAGTTTTAAACTTATTTTTTTATAGCAGTAAAAGGATTTGTAATTTATGAGTCTTGATTTGAATGGTGAGTCCAAGACTACCATAATTTTATTTTTTTAAAAAAAAAAACTAGGTTTCTTGGTTCGAAAAAATCCTATACATATGTATATATATTTTTTATTAATTATAAAAGAGTGAATTATGGTATCTCATCCTAAACCAAGTTTAATATAAGATATTTCTCATTAAATTTCATTAGAACTAATATTTTTTTCCCTACTTTAAGAGACATGATATTCTACGGAAAAATAACAAGAAAATCGTAAATCAGAAGATTTATGAAAATTAGCATTAATGCCACAATAATCCATGTTTAAATAGAAAAAAATCAATCTATTTTTTTTTTTTATCTTAAAACATAGTTTTTTAATATTTTAAGGGTGTGTATACTGTCAAGCCGTGATTTTTTTTAAATTAATATAATTTAAAAATTAATTTTTTATTTTAATTTATTAACATTAAAAAAATATTTTTTAAAAAAATATTATTCTAATATATTTTTAAATAAAAAATATTTTAAAAAATAAGGTGAACGGTCCACGTATAGTTAATTTTTTTAAATCATAAAAAGGAGGCATAGAAGGGTTATTGATGTCAAATAACATGACAGTTAGCTAGTACAGTCTAGTAGTAGCTAGAGAGGGATAGTGGACTTCTGAAAGCTTCGCCGACGCGCAATCGTCAGGGCATACGGCAAGCAACGCGCCAATCTTCTAAAGTAAACACGTGTCACCTCCTTTTTGCTGGTTTTCACATGCTAGCAAACAAATAGAGATAAACCGGCAATATATTTTTAATGACCACCATTACCCATCCATTGGCTAGGGATCTCAGGCAAATCGCCACGTGGAAATTTTTATGTATGTTTTGCCACGTATAACCCTCTTTCTGCTGAGCATCCCTTGACAAGCCCAGTGGCCTCTCTTTCCTTGGTACCTCTTCAAAATTAAATTATGACACTAAAAAAACCGACCCATAAATATATAATTAATAATTTTTTAACATGAAAAAAAAATTTCGACCTATGATTTTAAAAAAATTCTCGTAAACTTATAAAAGATATATTTTATTGATTATTAAACCCGGAGAGAAATATAAAACATGAAAATTGTTGAGGAAGAGATTGAGAAACAATAGTACAAAAGCCATGGAAAAGAGGATACCACTACTTCGCTGCAATTATTCCAAGTTTCTGACGTTCTAAAACTTTAGGCCGTAGAGCATAAACTACAATTTTGTTAACTAACAAAAGCTAGTCTTCCCAGTAACAGTATAATGATATTTTTGTTTATTCACCAAAAAAAAACTTAGCAATTAAGTAAATTGAAATCTTTTTATCTCAACTTATTCAATACTAAATTAACAGGAAACAATTTAATTATAAGGTAAAATAACTAAAATATTATTGGAAGCTAAAAATTTAAAAATGACATGAAGGAGTATTTTTGTGTTTTCCATGATGATTTTTTTATTATTATAATTTATACTGAGATGCAATTTGATATTTGATCAAATATAAAAAATATTATACATTTAAAAAATATAATGAAACTACTAAAATATTCTTTAAAATAAAAAAATTTAAAACTAGATTCAAAGGGGAATTTTTATCATTTCATAATAATTTTTTATTATTATTAAATTAGTCTAGGGATAATTTGGTATTTGACTAAATAAAAAAACAAAAAAATGGCCAATCGTAAAGCGCTCTTTTTGGCGCTTGAGAGATGCCCACACCCTTTGAACGACGAGTGTGTCCCTCCCCACATCCAAAAACAATCATCCACCATGTTAATGGAAGCATCGTCACATCCTTTTTCTAGTGGAATGATGCGTGTCGATGGTGGTGGTTCAGTTTATTGTCGATGAGCACTTTTCTTTCTCTTTTCTTCTTTAAAAATTATAGTTTGATCCTGTTTATTATTTGTATTTCAACTTCAACCTTTATTTATTTGATTTTTTATTTTTGTTTTTGACCATTTTTTATAAAAGTCTTAAAAATATTTTTTTGTTTAAAATTAATTGCATTTTATATTTTTATATTGTTTTGAATGGCTAATATTGAAAATATTTTTTTAAAAAATTAAAAATATATTATTTTAATATATTTTAAAAAAAACACTTTAAAATATAATTATTGTCATATTTCAACAACATATTCACTTGAAGCGCTTTGGTATTTTATTTATTTCCATTTCGTACTTTATTTATTTCCATTTCAATGATTACTGTTTGCACGAGTGATTAGCTGGGAAAGTGTAAAATCGATAAAGACATATGAGTGGATGGGTACACCAAACAACTTAATTAGGGTCGTGCTGTCGTTGTGAATAAAAAATCTCAAGTTTATTGAATTAAATCACGATTCATATCTAGTCTATACATGTTTATTATTATTCTTTTTTTTTCATGGGTTTGGGAATTATTGTTCAGGAAGGCGTAGAAGATTAGATGTATTTCAGAGGGACACACAGAGTAATTGCCAGTGCATGCAGCGAAGACTATAGCACCATGGGAAAGGTTCACCCATGGTGCTCCTTTCCCCGGGGTAGAGAGGCCCTAGACGGCTAATCAAACGCCAAAAACACCTGGAAATCGAGATGTGTATATCTCACTCAAGCTTAATCTTGTATTTTATTAATCACGCAACAGAGAAAAAAGAAAAGAATTATATGAACAGTAAGTTCAAAGAACTCTCTATCATTAAGGAAGGGGATTAGCTTAAACGCGGGAGTTCATAAGAGTGTGAATTCTCAGGCTCTTATGCTTCGCCGGAGTCAAGGTTCATCTTCAGAGAGGACAGAAATGAACTAGCTAGGGTTCTTCTTTTTTAAAAAATATTTGAAAATATTAAATTTATATTTTTTAAATAAAAATAATTTTAAAAATAAAATTGGTTAAAATCCCAGACACACTTATCCTGGAACCAAAATGTAGTGGTTATTATTCTGAATGCTAGAAGAAAGCATGCGTTGGATAATACGAATAGACTCATAGAGCAAGGGTATAATTCCTTTATGAGTTAACCAGAGATATTCTCGCGGAGTGATGTATGGACACGACACTGAATCTTGCGCTTTCTCACTTCCATTCCATTACATGACAATTCAACGTTTTTTTGTTTTTTCTAAAATCAAAATAAATAAATTGCTATGGTTTTATGATCTTCCATGTTAACTTTGCAATACTTTATTGAGATGTCGAAATTGGGATTGTTATTAATTGAAGTAGAAAAATGAGAAAAGATAAATAGATTACAAAATAAATATCCACGTGTTTTTTATATTACTTTTTAAGTTTTGAACTTATTTTTTTTTATAGCAGTAAAAGGATTTGTAATTTATGAGTCTTGATTTGAATGGTGAGTCCAAGACTACCATAATTTAAATATATAAACTATGGTATCTCGTCCCAAACCAAGTTTAGTATAAGATATTTCCAAGTAAATTTCATCAGAACTACCTACTTTAAGAGGCATGATATTCTACTAGAAAAATTACAAGAAAATCATAAATTAAAAGATTTATGAAAATTAGCATTATTGCCACTATAATCCATGTTTAAATAGTAAAAATTTAATTTTTGTATTGTTTTAATATACTAACATTACAAATATATTTTTAAAAAACAATAAATATCGGTTGAACCGTCCACGTATCCTTAATTTTTTTAAATCATAAAAAGGGGGGCAGAGAAGGGTTATTGATGTCAAATAACACGACAGTTAGCTAGTACAGTCTAGTAGCTAGAGACGGATAGTGGACTTCTGAAAGCTTCACCGACGCGCAATCGTCAGGGCATACGGCAAGCAACGCGCCAATCTTCTAAAGTAAACACGTGTCACCTCCTTTTTGCTGGTTTTCACATGCTTGCAAACAAATAGAGATAAACCGGCAACATATTTTTAATGACCACCATTACCCATCCATTGGCTAGGGATCTCTAGCAAATCGCCATGTGGATATTTTTATGTATGTTTTGCCACGTATGGTTCTGCTGAGCATCCCTTGACAAGCCCAGTGGCCTCCCTTTCCTTGGTACCTCTTCAAACTTAAATTATGACACTAGAAACCGACCCATAAATATATAATTAATAATTTAAAAAAAATTCTCGTAAACTCATAAAAGATATATTTTATTGATTATTAAACCCGGAGAGAAATATAAAACATGAAAATTGCAGAGGAAGAGATTGAGAAACAATAGTGCAAAAGCCAAGGAAAAGAGGACAACACTCCTTCGCTGCAATTCTTCCAAGTTTCTGACGTGCTAAAACTTTAGGCCGTAGTGCATAAACTACAATTTTGTAAACCAACAAAAGCTACTCTTCCCAGTAACGGTATAATGATATTTTTGTTTTTTCACCAAAAAAAAAAAAACTTAGCAATTAAGTATATTGAATTTTTTTTTATCTGTACTTATTCAATACTAAATTAACAGGAAACAAGTTAATTATAAGGTTAAATAACTAAAATATTATTGGAAGCTATAAATTTAAAAATGACATGGAGTAATTTTGTGTTTTCCACTATGATTTTTTTATTATTATAATATATACTGAGATGCAATTTAATATTTAATCAAATATAAAAAAATATTATACAATTAAAAATATAGTAAAACTACCAAAATACTCTTAAAAGTAAAATTTTTAAAACTAAACTCAAGGGGAATTTTCATCATTTCACAATAGTTTTTTTGTTATTATTAAATTAGTTTAGGAACAATTTGGTATTTAACTAAATAAAAACACAGAAAAGTGGGCAACCGTAAAGCGCTCTCCTTGATATGTGAGAGATGTCCACACCCTTTGAACGACGAGTGTGTCCCTCCCCGCGTCCAAAAACACTCATCTACCATGTTAATAGAAGTACCGTCACATCCTCTTCCTAGTGGAATGATGCGTGTTGATGGTGGTGGTTCAGTTTGTCGTCGATAAGCGCTTTTTTTTCTTTTTCCTCCTTTAAAATTTATAGTTTGACCCTCTTTATTATTTGTATTTCAACTTCAATCCTTATTCATTTTATTTTTGTTTTTGACCATTTTTATAAAAATCTTATTTGTTTTCAATCTCATCCTTCCCAATTCGTTATCTATTATTTTTTCAATTTAATACTCTCTTTTTTTAATGATTTTTGAGCTCTTTTGTTAAATTAATTTTTCTATTCAATTTCACCACTCAATTAATAATTTATTTTTATTTTTTATTTCAATTTCTATCGTTATTATTTTGATTGTTTTTTTAGTCCTTTTACTCAATTACTTTTTCTTTTCAATTTCACCCTTCAATCAAAAATAAATTTTATTTTGTATTTTAATTTTGATCCCATTACTTTTAATTATCATTTCTTGTTATGGATCCTTTTGTACAATTGATATTCTTTTCCAAGTTAATTCTAAAACATTTAATTGGTTGAGAATTGAGTTTTGTGTTTTTTCTATATAAAGTGTTTTTGGTCTAATATATCCTAAGTCATGAGTTTGAAAAGTAAACACAAATTAACATCACTTTTTATGAAAGAAAAATTATTTTCTTTCCAACTTTGTGATTTTGTATATTTTTTTTTTACCAGGTTATCCGGATCTCGTGACCTAGGGTGCAGGTTTGGTAAATTAACCCTAGTTGACTCGCCCCTTATTCCAGAGTTACAGGTTTGTCATGCTAACTCGGATTGACTCGAGACGAGTTTTTTTTGTCCTTTTTTTACTCAATTTTGTTCTTCCATATTTAATGGATGAAGAATTAAGCTATATCGTTTATCCCTATTTACAAAAACGTTCCCTATGTTATCATTATCACTATTTTTTTTTTAATTTGATCCATTTGGTATCATTACCTATTTTTATTTATCACCTGATTCAAATAAAACCAACTTATTTGACCCATTTGGATTTATGATTCGAGTCACATACTTTTTTCACTTCTTTAGAATGTGTTTGCACTACCTAAATATCATTTTTAACACAAAAAAAGCACCACACAAAGTAGCACGAGTACATAACTAGTTATAACCTAATTGTGATCTCTAGGTGATAGTTTGAGATATATCAACAACTAGTAATATATTGAGTTGATTCATTGTTTTATTTATTTTTTGTTTGTGTTGAATTGGATCATTCAAAGCAAATCACATGACAAATCATGCCTTATAATATTTTAATATGATGGATATATATATCCTTGACGTGTTTGCTTAAAAGTTCAGGATTAAAAGAGTCAAAGATAAGGTAATAACCTGATGTATTTAGGCCTGGCAGGATGCCAAACCAAGGTGGCATGAGCATGACTTTGCTTCCAGACCTAATATCCTTGGGTTTAGATACATGTTAAGTCTAAGTGACATGGGTCTAGAAAGATGACAAGTCAAACACCTTAGGCTTTAGCTACGCGTTGAGCCCATGATATAGGGGGTACGAAAGAAGTGTCAAAGGTCATAAGTTACTGCAAAGGCGTCCGAATGCTTAGTGATCAAATTCGAGAGATTTTGGTTGTTTTCTCTTCTCTCCAACCATGTCGAACTAATCATCTTTCTGGAACAAAGCAAGCTTAAGAATGAATCTAATTGAATTTTAGGTCTCTTTGGAAGATTCTTATTTCCTCTTCGGTGAATTAGCATCGTCTGTGAAACACTGATAAAAAAGCCATCAACTGTTTTTTCAGAACTGGTTTTTGACATCCTTGGTCGTTATTAATGGTAAACAATCAGGATGGGACATGTCACTCACCTCCCTACAAAAGCCAACACATCCTCTCTTTGTTAGATTTTTAATGACTCATTAAGTAGGTGCAAGCCCTTACCCAGGTCATCTTGGCATCTCAAGGGCAACATAAGGTCTTGCCACCCTAGCAAGTCCCAGCACATGAGGTGGCTCTCTCGGTACTAATCTCCCAACCATAACTAATTCCCTCTATTTGAAGATAGCTATCTTATATAGAGAAAGCTAATCATAATGACTTGAAAAACTTTCCACCTCGATGATCTCGCAATCCCATAAAGATCACTCCTAATCCTTGTGGTCACTACGGGATTGAAGTAAAACACTTGGGTAAGGGCTTTGCTGAGTGATGTTATCATTGACTCGAAAATTAAGTCAATTAATGGGATGTTAGAATTTTGTTGGAGGGTTCTTTTAGAAACGTGGTAAACCACACTTTCTAAAAAAAATATTGTTTTTGTTTAAAATTAATTGTATTTTATATTTTTATATTATTTTGCTAATATTGAAAATATTTTTTTAAAAAATGTATTATTTTAATATATTTTTTTAAACAAAAAACACTTAAAAAAAATCAGTATTACATTTTCAATCACTCATTTCAGCAACATAAACACTTGGAGCGCTTTGGTATTTTATTTATTTCCATTTCAATGATTACTGTTTGCACGATTGATTAGCTGGGAGATTGTAAGTTCGATAAAGACATATGAGTTGATGGCGACAACAAACAACTTAATTAGGGTCGTGCGGTCGTTGTGAGTAAAAAATCTCAAGTTTATTGAATTAAATCACGATTCATATCTGGTCTATACATGTTTATTATTATTCTTTTTTATTTTTATTTTTTGTTAGAAAAGAGCATGCCATGGGTTTGGGAATTATTGTTCAAGAAGGCGTAGAAGATTAGATGTATTTCAGAGGGACACACAGAGTAATTGCCAGTGCATGCAGCGAAGTGTAGAGCACCATGGGAAAGGTTCACCCATGGTGCTCCTTTCCCCGAGGTAGAGAGGCCCTAGACGGCTAATCAAACGTCAAAAACACCTGGAAATCGAGATTGTATATCTCACTCAAGCTTAATCTTGTATTCTATTAATCACCCAACAGAGAAAAAAGAAAAGAATTATATGAACAGTAAGTTTAAAGAACTCTCCGTCATTAAGGAAGGGGATAAGCTTAAACGCGGGAGTTCATAAGAGTGTGAATTCTCAGGCTTTTATGCTTCGCCGGAGTCAAGGTTCATCTTCAGAGAGGACAGAAATGAACTAGGGTTCTTTTTTTTTTTTGTGTGGCCAGGCACTCCTCGATCTAAACCCTTGCCGTGTCAGAAACAACAAAGTAGAAGATACGTAGCCTTCTTCTTTTTTTATTCGTCAGCCATTACACATTCCAGACGTCACTTTTACAGGTTTTATATAATATCCAGTAGAATAGGAGGAAATTAAGGAGTGTACACATTCATGTATTGCTTTGTGATCCAACTCACTTTAGCTGGAGTTAAATGTCAAGGGCTGTTTGTTTTTGGAACCATGTTTCCTCTTCTTCTTTTTTTCTTTAAAAAAATTAATTATTTTTTTATATTTTTAGATTTTTTTAAAATTTTAATAAAAAAATAATTTTATAAAAATATTATTTTTATATATTTTTAAATAACCATTCTGAAAATCATAAAGACAAAACATCTAAAACACTATCAAAGTTTTTAATTTAAGTTTTTGTTTATTTTTTGATATGTTAATGTTAAAAAATAATTTTTAAAAAATAAAAAAAAATATTATTTTAAAGTATTTTCAAGTATAAAATACTTTAAAAAACAATTTTAATTATATTTTAAACAAACTTAGAAGTATTATACTTGGATGCCGTGTCGTTGCTGGTTTTCTTTTCCCTGAATAGTTATGATTCTTAGCAGCGAAGGCAAATAGATTAAAAAAAACCCACCCAATTAATTAATTAATGCTGCTGAAGCCACAGCCTTAAGTAGAGCAATTACTTTCTACCAGAGTTCGAGAGATGCATGAACCTTCATAGATTCTGTATTGAGAGCATGTACATATACTTAAAAAGAATTTTCATATAATGATGGACATTATTTCCAACTTAATTAAAAGTCTATACTGACGGGTCACGATTCTATCTTGTATAGAAAATTAAACCCCTTTTTCCTTTCATTTTCTTAACATAACATATTTACAACATATATATTAGTCTAACAACACATGTTTGTTTGATATTTTAAAATGTTTTTTAAAAAATACATTAAAATATTTTTTTATTTTTATTTTTATTTTTAAATCAAGAAGAAAAATCAAAATATTTTAGAATCGCGACTGGAAATAAAAAACAAACCGCACCTGAATATGTAATTTACAAACTGGAATTTCATGCACCAACGAATTAAAGGGTCTTTTATTGGCTGATAATCATGTGATGGTCAAATTATCTCTTCACGCCCCGCTGCTTCTTGGAAACAGGCTGGAAACTTCAAGAAGGTGAGGAAGAAATGGGATATACATTGACCTTTTGAATGATGAATTAGTCAAGTAACTAACTGCTCTTTTTTTATTGGATTATTTCGTTGTTTTCTGTTGAATTTCCTTTGTAGGAATTAACTAGTTATTTCACATCAACTTCACAGCGGGTCCGATAATTATTTTAACAAAAAAATCAATAAATATACAAGTTTTTTAAATGTATTTCTTACAACAAAAATAATAATTATAAATTAAAAACTCATCATATGCATTTTATTAAATAAACAGTGAATTATTTGTGGTGGCAGTCAATATAAACATATCTATTCAATTTACGGAGCTGCAAGTAGAATAATTTTTTTTTCTAACATAAATGAATTAATAAATAGGTTTTATTAATATATTTTTTTTGATAGAAAATAAAAAATATAATTATGAATTAATAAACTGATGTTTATATATTATAAAATATAATGTACATTAATAAAGATTAGTAATATTTCAAGCTTGTTTTTAATATAGTATAAAAGTGAGAGAGTGTTGCAATTGCTACATTGACAAACCATTTATTTATTCTTTGTATAAAAATTTAAACTCTTTTTAGAAAAAATTGTTTTCAAATAAGGAAAAAACAAAAAATTACAGATTTATCACCGCTAAGCAAAATTCAATCGTGTAATTTGTGTAGTAAAACACCGTACATGTATAATAATACTTGTACTGAGTGTGTACTTGAACATACTGTGTGGCGAAGTTGTGTTTTCCTTCGTTTTCTAACCCGAAGGAAGACTTTGGAGAATATTGTGCTAAATCGGGGGAGGCCGATCTGCCCCAGAACCGTGTATAGTTTTTCCATACCAAACTCGAATTAGTGGAAGTCAAATACAAAGACCAGCAGACTACATTTTACAGCGTCGACACAGCACCTTTTTTTTTTTTTTTTTTTAACGGGAACTTATCTTCCTTTATGATGGTTGATCTTGAGTTGCGTTGACTTTTCCAATTCACAGGGAGAGAATGGAGATCTTGTTGACTGCTGAGGAGGTGCTGCAAATGGAACTAACGCCTGTGGCTGCCTGAACCTGGAGGATGGCTGAACAACAAGAACTAAATCCAGCTGAGCATTTCCATGGAAAGAAAAAGAATCCACCAGCCCTTCATGAGCTCACAACAGCCTGCTAAAACTAGGTTTTGCTACTTTGCTCAAGAACTAGCCTGCTTGTTTTCCACAGAGCCCGAGTCCCTTTCTATCAATCTTTTCTTTTTCTTTTTCTGAACCACCAAAACTTGTTGAAAGCACCCATTGTACTCTCCAGTACTGTCCACAACCAAAACCAGAAGGGTCAAGTTGTGCATTATTGACTTGTAGTTATTCTTTCTAAGATGATCGAAATTTGAGCCCTCGACTACAGCGAAGCAGCAGCAGAAATTGAAAGCTGACCTGGTTTCTGGTCAAAAAAAGAAGAAAAAAAAAGGGGTCAAGTTATGCTTTCCTCCGTTTTTTAAACGGTTTTCAATTTTGACATGTTTGTTAGACGGTGATAAATATTGATTTTTAAATTATTTTTTATTTAAAAATATATTAAAATAGTATATTTTTTTAATTTTATTTTTGTAGTATTGAAAGGAAAATTTATTTGTAAGAATTTGTTTTCTTATTCTAAATCTAATTATTTTAATATCATTTTAATTACTAGAATCAAAGTAATATTTTTATAGATCTTGTCAAAATAATATAATAGTTGAAGATAAAATTAAAAAAAAAAATTTTTGTTCTTTTAACCAAATAAAAAATTATTTTTTTAACATAAGATATGTTTCTATTTATATAAATAAAAAAAGTTATTTTTTTAGTAATTCTTTAAATCTTGAATCAAGTTTATTTTTTATGAGCGGATCAAATCTAGTTTAATAATCAATAATTTTTAACATAAAAATTATTCAATAACATAAAAAATTATTAATTGTTCTATTTTAAATGGAAATCCTCCACAATTCTCATTTTTCGAACATGAGATCTTTAAATTAAATAGAAACCGTAATTATTAAATGCTACGTATCTCCTACTTGACCTCCTCTAATTCCTTTCTTTGAAAGTAAAGAATTATTCACTGTCAAATAAAAAGAAAATAAAAGCAACGAATTACTCTGTAAAAGCCCACATCCATGCTCTAACAAATTGTTGCAATAACTTCTTCTCTTTTTTTCGGTTTAGTGATGCAAGAGGAATGTTTGGACTGTAGTAGTATTTTTTTAATAAAAATAATATTTTATTATTATTATTTAAAATATTTTTGATATTAATATCATATCAAAATGATTTAAAAACATAAAAAAATATATTAAATAAAAAAAATAATTTTTTTTAAAATACTTTGGAAATGTAAAGACAAATGAATTCTAAATTGATGATTGTTTTTTATAGTGGCACTGTGTTTTTTTAAAAAATTGAATTTTCTTTTGCTTTAAGTTTTTTTTTAATTGTTTTAGTGTGTTGATATATATATATATAGAATAAAAAATGATTTTTAAATAAAAATTAAAACAATATTATTCTAATAATTCAAAGTACGTGGGAATGATGGGCCTAAAGCAGCTCTGTTGTTGTTCTTCCTAAAGTGCAGGCTCTTCTACCCAAGTCTGTTTTGAAAGAGACAAGTCTCTTTACATGAGGTTAGGCCCAAGCCCAAATTCAGATACGTACTCACTCTTCAGTCTCTAGAGCCAACCAGTAATAAAGAACAAAAACAGAGAAAGAGAACGAGACCCAAACGCACCAAAACCTTAAGCTTCACTATCACCGCTCTCTCCAAGCAAAGAGAAATCAGTTGTCACTCGCTCCAGTCTGCAGTGCACATAGAGTATGGCGACTTCTCTGCTATCTCCACTCTCATCTCCAATCCCAGAATTGGCCAGTTCCTCTGCTGGGTTAAACAAATCCTCCTTTCTCCCATGCTCCAAACTCTTTTTATTAACCACTCCAAGAAAACAAAGATGCCACTGCTCTTGCAAGTCCCCTACTGCTTCTGGGAAGTCACTGAATCATATTCCCAGCCAGTTTAGACAAGAAAACCTCAAAGATGGACGTCAGTCTCTCTCTCTCTCTGCTCTGTTTATTTAGTTTGTTATTGCCAGCTTTATTGATTTTTTTTTTTAATATGGGAATGTGCCCTTGTTTATATTTTTGAATCAATAATAGCTTTTTGGTTTTTCTTGTTTATGGAATTGTTTGTGTTTTAGAGTCTTTAATGAAAAAGACAGCAACATTGGCCATTTATTTACTTGATAATTCGGAGACTGCCTTTCAATCTTCCCTCATCCATGAGCTCGATAAGTCATAATTGCATTTCTATGAGATGAGATGAGATTCAATGATTTTAAGGTTATGCCGGCAGTATACAGATCACTTATTTTGAATGAGATGGCTCCTAATTATTCAAATTGAGACCTTCAGGTCATGCCATTTAACTGCAGTCTCTGTTCTTATCGGCACACTTATCTTTCTTTGGTTTTATGGGATACAAAGTGGCCTTTTGTATTAGAATTTGAGAGCTGCAATGGTTCTAGTGTCTTTGACTTGTTAATTTCCCAGCAGCTCTGAATTTGATACTTGGAAGCTTCAAATTCTAACTTCCATTTCTCTTTTATCTTATCCTCTGCAGTGATGGAAAATTATAAAAATTTACCTCCATCTCTTTATGGTCTTACTCCTTCACAAATGGACATGTTCATGACTGAAGATAATCCCGTTCGTCGTCAGTCAGGAAGTGTCACAGAGGTTCTTTCTTCTTAATCACTCCTTGAGATCACCTCTCTAGCTTCAAGATGATCTTGTATTGATTAATTGCATAACAGTAATTTTTCTTATTGCTTGCTGGAAGTCGAGTTCATCTAAGAAACTAAACCATATAGTGGTAGTCATTTTTTTCATTACCTTTGTTGACAGGAAAGCATCTCATCTAGAAAGAACTATCTGGACCATGGAGGGATGTATAGTCTATCAGGCATGATGGATCACGGTCCTCCAAAATATAGTATGAGTGTAACCATGTACCGTGGAGGGGGTAGAGGATATGGAAGACCTGAATCTGCTCCACCGGATTTACCTTCTTTGCTCTTAGATGCTCGAATATGCTACCTGGGAATGCCAGTAAGCAACTATTTTTATATGCCATTGCTATCCTCAATATCAACTAGAACTATTAGTCTATCTTGCCAGGTTGTCTGACTTGTAACATCTTGATAGATTGTGCCAGCTGTCACAGAACTTCTTGTTGCTCAATTCATGTATTTGGATTATGATGACCCTTCAAAGCCTATTTATCTATATATAAACTCATCTGGGACACAGGTTTGCACTTGGATTCCCCCCTCTTTTCTTTTCATTTTCTGGTAACCTGTTTGTGTCGCCCTAGATAAGCCGTCAACTTGTGTTCTAATTATGCCTGAAATCACATTCATGTGGTTGAATATGTGTAATCATTTTCCCTAATTTCTTTTCTTACTGTTTAGAATGAGAAGATGGAGACTGTTGGATCCGAAACTGAAGCGTATGCCATTGCAGACACCATGTCTGTAAGTATCATAATCTAGGATTTTCTCTGCACAGATGTTATTAAGTATCATAATCTAGGATTTTCTCTGCACAGAGGTTATTATAAGATCTCTTTAGTTCATGCGCCAATATCTGTGTGTGCGTGTCTGTTTGTTGTGTGTCTGCACACAAGATTTTCAGTTATTTTGTCACCTTTAAGTTTATGCTATGGAGCAATATTAAATGTGTTTGTTGCATGTCTGCATGCAATATTTTCAATTATTTGTTAATTCTTTCATCAATTGTTTAATGTGATTGAAACTTATCCTGTGCATCTCCTTCTATATGCCTGAAGTACTGCAAATCAACTATCTATACTGTGAATTGTGGCATGGCATATGGTCAAGCAGCAATGCTTCTATCTCTTGGAGCCAAGGGTTATCGCGCTTTACAGCCAAATGCATCCAGTATGCTCCAAACTTCTCTTTAAGTTTAAAAGGATTATCACGACTTGTTTTGGAAAATGCAATTGCTATTTGGAGCTATGGGAGCAGTAATGTGTTTAAAATTATTTATAACTTGAGAACCTATTTGTACTTCAATGGTTTAAAATTATTCCATTCAACATCATGTCTTCTAACTGTGTGGCTGCTTAAGTACCATTCTTGAGAAAAAGAAAATGTGTCAGAACAAGTGAATGACTGATAGGGTGAAGTTGTATCACCGAAAATTTTGCCAGATGTCAGGAAAGTGGTATGATAGTTATGGGAGAGTGTTTATCACTATGTGGCTTGACCTAATCACCAATTTGACAGTTTCTGGTCCTACAGGAAGGCGCACAATCTGTTTTCCACCCAGGAAATCCATCTCCTAACTTCTCGTAGCCTTAAAAACTTAATTTCTTATAAAAGAACCTGTGAAAAACCTGTACCTGTTTGCTTTGCTGATCTATTTTGATAGCCTTGGCATGAGTGACTAGCGCATGCAGCCTGTTGATTGCTCGATCAAACAATGTGGCCATAGGTTTGGCACGTCTTTCAAGTAATGAGGTTCTAATAATTTGATTCTGGATTGTAGCAAAACTATATTTGCCTAAAGTCAACAGATCAAGCGGAGCTGCAGTAGATATGTGGATCAAGGTTCTCCCCTACACTCTCCCTTCCTTTTTCTTCCTTCATCAATTTTCGTAACTAACTTTTTTCTCAGGCCAAGGAATTGGATGCAAATACTGAGTATTATATTGAGCTGTTAGCAAAGGGAACTGGAAAGCCGAAGGAAGAACTTGTTAAAGACATCCAGCGACCAAAATATCTCAAAGCTCAGGAAGCCATAGATTATGGGATTGCCGACAAACTACTTGGCTCAAGTGATGATGCATTTGAGAAAAGGGTAATTTTTTCATTGCATTTGGCCTTTGTTTTGTGTTTGATTTTATGTGCATTTGAGTGAAAAAAGCCTTCGATGTTCAGGACTATGATGCATTGCTTGCTCAAACAAAAGCCATGAAGGCACAAGCTGCTGGGCCAAGAGCAGCTCCCTCTGGTTTTAGATGATGACAAAATATAGTATAGCTGATTATACAGAGGAAACTGCCAAGGTAGGATACGCTTTTGTTGATGGCAATGCTGGTCCGTGTGGCCAGATAGCTCTGGATCCGTATGCTAATCTCAAAATGCTGTATACAATGTGTATCTTGGGCAAGGGCTATGTTAAAGTTACATGTATAGCAATACGCCACTGGTTCGTAATAGTAATGTAATACAAACAACTCCATATTTGTGTTTTGATCTTAGTGAACTCCAGGAGAGAATTTATAACTTTTCAACTAGAGATAAGTTCTCTTTTGTGCAGGGTGTGAGCGAAATATTTT
>JAAWWB010000725.1:0-25000 GCA_018804465.1 Populus tomentosa | reverse complement strand
AACTCAATTTCAGCAGCGAATCACAATTTTGCTGCAGCCAACTCAACTTCGACAGCGAATCACAAATTAGCTGCAGAACACACATTTCAACAGTGAATGCTAATTTGCTGCAGACAACTCAACTTCAACAGCGAATCACAAATTTGCTACAGAACCCACATTTCGGTAGCGAATGCTAATTCGCTGCAGACAACTTAATTTCAGCAGCGAATCACAATTTCACTGCAGACAACTCCATTTCGGCAGCGAATCACAAATTCGCTGTAGAACCCATATTTGGACAGCAAATGATAATTCGCTGCAGACAACTCAATTTCGGCAGCGAATCCCAATTTCGCTGCAGATAACTCAACTTCGACAACGAATCACAAATTCACTACAGAACACACATTTCAGCAGTGAATGCTAATTCTCTGCAGGAAACTCAGTTTCATTAGCGAATCGCAAATTCATAGCAGCCAACTCAACTTCGACAGCGACTCTCAAATTCGCTGCAGACATCTCCGTTTTGGCAGCGAATCACAATTTCACTGCAGGACACACAATTCAGCAGCGAATGCTAGTTCGTTGCAGGAAACTCAGTTTCGATAGTGAATCGTAAATTCACAGTACTAGGGTACTGGGGTAAAGTTAGTGAAAACTCAATGTGTGTGTTAGGCTATGCATCCATAGTTTTCTTCTTCCTTTCGATTTCAAGACCTTAAGAACAGGTGGAGAAAGACATGGTTCATACCTCACGGATTTAGCATTTTTGGGAGGGGTTTGACAACATTTCTCCCTTTCTGCTCCCGATTGTTCCTTCCTCTTCCTCTCTTTTGGTTTTTCTCCTCCTCTTGTTAGTTTCCCATCGATTTTAGGCCTCTACTCCCTTCATGTTTGCAGTTGTCCAGCCTCCTCTCAAGCTCTCCCTTCTTTCTCTCACGTCTAAGGAGGGCACTAGCAGCTTTGCTGCATTTATACCCCTCTTAAAAGCAAAAAGAGAGGTGTTTGGATGTTGGACCAAGGTTGTCCTAATCCTCCTTTTGGGTTATCCTTGAGTTGATTTTCATTCCCCTTCTCCCCCTTAAGATAGGTTGGTCACACACTAAATCCTATATTTTTTTTTTGATGTCGCTACCGATTCTGAAATCGGCAGCCTCAAACTATGTCGTCGTCGATTCAGAAATCGGCAGCCAAACTGCATCGCTGTCGATTCAGAAATCAGCAACCCGAAACTGCATCGCTGCCGATTCAGAAATCAGCAACCGCAATGCGTCGCTGCCGATTCAAAAATTGGCAGGCCAAAACTACGTCGTAACCGATTCAGAAATCGGTAGCCCGAAACTGCATCAATGCCGATTCAGAAATCGGCAGCCCGAAATTGCGTCGCTGCCGATTCAAAAATGGGCAGCCAAAACTGCGTCGCTGCCGATTCAAAAATCAGCAGCGATGGTGGAGTCATTTCTATTCCACTTCTTGTTTTTTTTTTTTAGTTTTTACAGTCTTGATGCTTACAAAATGATGTCACTTTTTCTAAAAGAGTTTCCTAGCCATCATCTCTTGACTTCTGAATTAAAGTCTTTATAGTAGTCACCAAATGCATAGCATTTAAAATGTCTTGAGATTTCTGTTGCAAAGCTTTGACAAAGCACATCAGTAATTCCCATAACAATCTTCATTATATGCAAGATGAATACGAAATCAAATGACATTACTAACTTAAATGAAAAGGCCGCATCACCACATTGAGAATAAGTAGATCCATCTAAAGTGATGTTTTCAAAAACCTAGCAAGTTGCCCTATAAATTTTTATCAAACTGTAAATTGATTTGAAGTGCGAACTCCATCTACTATCTCCAGGTCGTTGCAAACCACCTACTTGATTAACTCCTTTACTCGTTTCAATCTCACCAATATCAACTAAATGCTCAATTGTAGCTGCTTGAAAAGCCCGTAATTCATCATTATGCTTGTAAGAAGCACTAACAATGTTAACAATAAAAATCAAGTTCTAAAAGAAAGTATGAATATCATATATTTCTCTAGCAGCAGCAATAAGAGCCAATTGTAATTGATGAGCTAATCAATGTACATAATATGCATAAGGGAAATCATTAATGAATAAAGCTTGCAATCCATTCCACTTCCACGTATATTACTAGCACCATCATACCCTTGACCCTTAATATTTTGAATATCAAGATTGTGATGAGATAAAACAAAGGAAATCTCTTTCTTAAGAGTTGAAGCAGTTGTATCTTTGACATGAACTGTATCAAAAAATTATTCTCGTATAAATCCACTTCTATCAACAACCCTAATAACAAGAGCCATTTGCTCTCTTTTGTATTCATTTTAAGCTTCATCAACAATTAAGAAAAATCTTACATGACCAATCTCATGACGAATTGAAGACTGAACATTTCTAGCAAAGACATGCAAAATTTCTTTTTGAATTTGATGCGAGGTGTATTTAGCATTTTGTGGAGCATTATCCAAAACAAGAGCACCTACTTATTCATTACTTTAATACGCAATCGATTATTTAGAATTTCTTGAGTAGTTTGCCTCTTAACTACTTTCTCAATAAGACATGATTGATTTTTCAAATTTTCAAAGCACCTAGTAGCAAATCTATGAGCTGAATTCAGACCTTTTCTATATGAGTTAAAAAAGCACATTGTTCCCCATCAGTAACTTTCTTCCAACAATTGAATCCTTTAACAGTAAATGTATTTGTTATTGGCTTTCCAGATGACTTACTTGAAAATACATAGCAAGGGAAACAAAATGCAGTATTTACTCTGAATATTCAAGCCATGGATATCACTTTTGAACCAATGAGACTGAAATCGATGATGATGTCTTTTTACCAGTCGGCAGATATTCAGACATCAAAGGTTGATATAGCATCAAATTAATGTATGTCCTTCTAATTTTATCTTGCCGATTAATCTCCTATTCCCAAATTTAAGGATGGTTGCTTGGATCTCTAATCAGATGAGTAATGTCGATTCTAATAGGAGGCTACTCATTAATCAATATGGGTTCTTCATAAACTGAAGTACATTAGGGTTGTTCAACTATAACTTCAACATTACACATTGGAGTTGATTCACTAGGCTGTGAGTTATCAATATTTTTCTTCTTTTTCTCAAAAAAGGAATCAATTCTTCTTATTTTGTTCATGGTTCAACCTAAAATCAAAACATCATAAATTTTTAACTTTTACATGTAAAGCACACTGACATATGAAAAAAAAATTAACATATTAAAAAAAGAAATTGATATATAAAAGCATATCTAACATAAAAAAATAGGATTACTGGTTCCTAAAAAGAAAACTTACAATAAATCAAAGTTGGGCATGTGCTCTTCAAAGAACTCAATTTGGCGAGAAAGATCGTGTCTAATTGTATATTGGACCTGGTGATAGTAAGGTACATGTGAGGAAAAAATTGATAATTTTGGTGGCTCTGCTAAAAACAAAACATAAAAAAATTCAAGCATAATCAAAACAAACTCATAAAATATACCTAATTAATTAGAAAAAACAACATTCACTATAACAAGAAATAAAAAATGGTAAAACTAGTAGATCTAAAAAAAAAAAAAATAGCAGAATTATATATATATTCATCAAATTCTTAACAAACATTAAAAAAAAATTGGCACTAATTACCTTGTTTTGATGAAGAATTAAGTGGCAGCTTTGCTTTAACCTTTATGCTTTGTATTATTACTTTTTTCGATTAGGGTTGCAGAGAAGAAAGAGAGAGAAACAATAAAGGAAAGGAAATAAATTGAAAAGATTATTTGTTCTTTTGTTTCCCACTTACATAGAGATAAACAGAGATATAATTTTAAAGTCAAATATAACTAATAAAATAATAATTTAGTATTAAAAAGCCTATTATTTGTTATATCTTTTTTAAAAAAAATTTACAAGGGCCTAGCTTCCCCTTGGTTTTGCCGCTGTTTCCCATGGAATCATCATTCTATCTTATTTAGATGCATCATCAAGGTCTAGGGAGTCGCCATCTAGTTATATGGTTTAGAGTCACCAAGAAACCTGGATATACTGGTCTTATCAAAGATTTCAATGGTAAGAGACTAGTTGTAGCTAGAGAAGATATTAACATCCCTAGCACATCCTACCTGAGGTAAGCTGCATTATGTGGTTTGAATGTGGTTTAATGGGTTTCTAATTGATGAAGTCTATGGCTCGAAGTATAGATTCACTCATACGAATAAATATAGTATTTTAAATTTATTATGGGCTTGTGTGCCCAAATAAATTCTTATAGAAAAGATCCATGTAGGTGCCTAAACAGAGTTCACCTATCGTGAAAGGCGAAAATGTTTTCCACAACTCGTATGTTATAGTGAAAAATACTACCAAATAAAATTGATGAATATTAAGAATAAATCTAATAATTTTCTAGTCAATTTTTAATATTTAAATATCAGTCTACTTGTAGGTTCAGTGTTTATATGATAATATTAACCATTAATTCTCATGAATTAAAATTTAAAGGTTATTGAAATATTGGTTAAATTCTCATGGATTTAGTAAACTGAATATTAAATTCAAAATGCATGCAAATATATGTATTTTTGAAAAAAAAAAAAAAAAAGCTAAAACACACCATGTATTTATATATATAAATATAAATAATAAAAAATATAATTTTTATTTTATTTTTGAAAAACTTGGTTTTATGCAATTTAAATAAAAAAATTATTTTTCTAAAAGGAAGGTTTTTTTATTTTTATTTTTTTAAAAGAGAAAATGATTCGTTCAATATAAAAAAAGCTGTTATATTGGCGATGAGGTAAATAGATGTCTGTGGTAGGAGATCTGTTTAACCAAAGGTTCAATCCTCCTCGGTGTTTTAATCCTTTTCTCTTTTGGTTTGTTCTCTTTTCACCAAGTTATTGGTTGTATCCCATCGATTGTTGTCGATTGCTGGTGGTTGTCAAAGAAGAAGGGTGGTTACAGGGGTGGTCTTCGAAGCTACTGGTGATGGATGGTTAGTCTTTAAAGCTAGTTCACGGTGGGTCTTCACTGGTGGAGCTCACAGTGAGTCTCTGCTAGTGGTGAGGGCGTTGATTTCTGGTCAGGTTTTGGTCGAAATAAGGTAACGCTTTTTTCTATGGTAATGGTGCCTCTTTTCATGGCCAGAAGGCGAAGAACTAGCGGCAAGAAGTGGCGCCGTCAATAATGAGAAAGTGGGTTAGATTAGGTGCGGTCGATTGTATGGTTTTGATGTGAACTCATATTACATGACAATCCAGATCATTTAATATCTGATCTAACAATCATGATCAAATTGACCTTAAATTAATTTGATAAACATGACTTCTTGGGTATTGACCATATATCACCCAAGCTATCACAAATATGTGAGCTTGTTTTTAGTAGACGGTTTGATCGTTTTTTATATGGTCAACGATCCAAATCTAATCAAACAAATCTTATCAATGGACCTGATCATAATTAATTATAGGCATATCGTTATAAACTCTATCCTAAGATTTAGTTTACAGAGAAAGATAGAAAATTAGGGTTTCTCAAATCCTAAAAATTACATCTTTGAATTATATAGAAAAAAACTAGAACTCCTCAAGTTCTAAATCTTAGCCCTAAACTAAAGTGAAAACTATGGATTGAAAAATTCTAAATAAATTTTTGAATAATCAACTAAATAATTTGTGCTTTAAAAATAAGCTACAAAGTTATTTAAATAACAATTAAACTAACTATAGCTAATTAAAATCAAATCAAATTAAAATTTTAAAATTTAACTAAGAAAAAAATCTAAAAATAACTAGAAAAATAATAAAAATTCTGAAACAGCATTCTATGGGTCTAATTTGAATATTATTCTAACCTTTTTTATTATTATTATTATAATGAGTTGATCTCAAGCCTTATAGAATACGCTATCTATCTATATATATATATATGAAAGCTTGTTTGACTTGTTGAATTTCTTTTTCGGACTTCTTGTCCATGAGCATTCCGCGTAACCTGACTCTTATAAATACCACCCAGACTCTGATTTAGTTGCTGAGTGCCATCCTCGTCTTTGCACGATATAATTATTAGATTGCTATATTTGTGATTGTCTTGGTATTATCTATCTGTCCATGTTGTCTGTCATATGCTGTTTGATTGGAATAACTTGAGCAGTGGCCATGTAAATCCACTGCCAAGAAGGCCTGGTGTACATGATACCGCAAACTATTCTCTGTTCATACCCTTTTGAACCTCTTCCATATCAAATATGCTGCCTCCAATAAGGAACTCCCTCAGAGTGAGGTTTTAGCTTTGATTGTTTTTTGAAAAGTCTGGGCACTTCTCTCCATAAAATGCAGTGTGCAGCTCAGCAAAATACAGATTGCAGTCCCATAATACGATTTGAGTCATCGCATTCTACAAAGATACACTTACAAGAGAAATTTCTATCAGTTACTGGAGAAACTTATGCTTCATATAGAGTGCCTATATTGACCAAAACAAATCCCTCTCGAATCATGCATATAAATGCCAGCGTGCACGCATGCCCACTGCTAAAGTTATAGGCTCAAAGGAAGTTTCGTAATGAATTCTTCTCTTGATTTGTGCTGTTCCACCTCTTTCGTTTTTAGTTTGGTAATTTGTGGTGCGATTTCTAAAACTCAATTTATAACTTGGATGTTTTATGCTTAATGTTCAGTCAACTCGAAAAAAGAGGGGGAACAGTGGATAGGCACAAAAACTATTGTACCGGAGTGCTCTGTAAACAGATCCCTGTATGGAAGATTTTAATTAAACAAGAAATATGAGAAATAAAGTAAACAGTAATGCCCAGGAAAACAACTGCCTCGACAGATCTTCAGAAAAACCAAGCTTGAATTCTGATCCCAAAACCTGCAGTCAGCTGAACAAGGACTTTCTTGAGCTTTGAAGTAGCATTTTTCTAAAGTTAAATTCTCTTCAGCAAAGCCTCTGACCTCGCATGTCTGCTCTTCCTGTGACGTTTAAATTGTACTGAAGATGTTTTGCGTAACACAGCCTTCCAAACCATATCCACAGCATCACCGGGCTGGGATGGATAGCTATATTCAAAGTGGGGAGCAATTTCCTTTAATCGTTCCCACAACTTGGTCCACTGGTCTTTCTCAATTCCACGAAGAAGATCCAGTAAATACCCTTTCTTAACAGCATCAGATGCTCGAACAAATAGACAAAATTCTGAGTAGTCTAGGACATCTTCAAATGGTAGCTCAATGTCATCACTTATTATCACAGGAACACAATGACTTGCAATGGCATCAAACAGGCGATTGGAGGAAGGGGTATCCCCCGCAATATTCAGACAGAATTTGGATGAAGCCATCCCTTGGGCTGCTTTTTTTATTCCATTCCCTCGATATGTTCCAAATGTAAAGTGCACATCTTTCTCATCTTTTAGGAGGTAGTAAAGTTCTTGGCGAATAGCTCCTCCCTGAAAAGAAATACATTCAAAATGCAAAACCAATTTTATTAATATGGTGAGCATAAAAATCACAAAACATGCGTATAAAAAGTTCTTCCTGAAATAATAATAAAAAAAAATGCATGCTTCAAAAGATATCAAGAATAACCATGGAACCAATAGCTGCCAATTTTACATGCATCGCAGGGGTTTATGATTTTGGAATTGTTGGACATCATCCAATGTGGGAAGGTCACAAAATGCATGCTTGCAAATACAACAAAATCTAAATGGGAAGATTTTCATCTTCTAGCATTGCAAAAGGCAGAGCTAATTTTGAAATGGTTCCCAGGATACAGAATACTAGACATGCAGGTTAGAACTTAGAAATGACATGAACTTATTCCTGTCATCTTAATTTGTGCAAATGGATGTACATTCTGGAACATTAGTAATGCGTGCTCCCCAGAAAATCTTCCAAGTTTTTTAATCAAATGCGTAGTCTTTCAAATTTGATCTATAATATTCTTCTACATGACCAAGAATTAAAATTTTCATGAGCTGCATCATGGATTTGAGGACATGCTTAGTGAAAACACATTGCAATTGCGTCCAAATTGTAAAGTTAACCTAGAAGAACATAAGGTAAGGATCACGTGTTGTCAGATAATCCATTCAACATCATCTAGTATGAGAAATTTAGCTGAGCAGTTTCCATACACAGTAAGTAGAAAGCCAGAATCACATTGGAAAAACAACACAAGTTTGTATTCTACTATATGTCCAGAATTCATATCAACCGAATGAATTTGGTTACAAAGTCTTTTTTTTCCCTTGCATATCACAAGTATATATTAAGATCGGAATATATTTTAAATCATCAAAGCAACATCACGAAATAAATGCTCCAAAATAATAAAACGAGGGAGGCAGAGAAACTTACGTCCTTTCTATAAATGGCTCCTTGGAAATGCATTAATATTGGTCGGCGGTCAAACAGAGCTGATTCACCACTCGGAATGGTCCTTACAACATGCTTGTAAGGAGCAATTATATCTTTCCCAAGATTGGCAATTTCAACAGGGTATCTCCCAAAATCTGCAAGCACGAACATAGCTGAACCCAGCTTTTTTCTGGCATGTAACATGCTATTCGGATGATGGGCTACAATCAAATGATCGTTCCCCCCAAACCGCTTCCACTCATCCCTAGCCGTCAAAAATTGCACTAATTTAGTCTGCAGCATTTTGTTAACACTGACTTTCTCCTTTCCATGTAGTTTAGAATGCCGATTATAGCTTAGAGAAGAGAAAAAGGGCACAAAAACAATATCTGCCTGACTAGAATTTTGCACTCTTACTGCGGTGCCCACCTTTGGAGTGTTTGATGCCAGAAGATCAAGGGTTAGCCAGTACTCCACACTATGCTGTAAATTCAACCCACCTGGGTATGGTGGGATACGACTGTGGCTGTCAACATTTGGCCAAGTTTGATTTGTATTTCCCTTCCAACCCAATAATCCAAAGTGAAACTCTGAAGGCAAATCATACACAAATACCTTCAGCTTTCGGAGAGCCTGGTTTCGACCACATGTTTTGTTTCTGTAGCATCTAGAAGCACCCACATTGGTGTTTCGACAAGACAAACTTCCACATCTCATTGACAAATTAGTATCAGTGGAAGAGAGGAAGGGAAATTTAACAAGTTCAGTTTGGGCATTGGGTTTCAAGAAAAATGATGTGCTATTAACAAGAATTAGCTTGAAAACTGATCTGGGAATGAAATGATTACTGGGAAATTGAACAAGGGAAAAAGAAGAAAGGATCAAAAGGAAGATAGAGATGGTAATTAGAAAGAAAAGAGATCTAGAGAAGAACTTGGCTTTCTCAGACATGGAGAAAATTAAGGCAAAACATGCAAGATTAGAGGAACTAGAGCTAAAGAACAAGAGCAGGTTTCATCTGTGTATGGTTCCAAGATGAACGTGGTTTAGCTTCTAATATACCCTTCCCCAATAACAAGAAGAGTTTTATTGGCTTTAAGATTTCAAACACCAACGCCACAATTCCAAGAAGTGAGTTTCTTTCCAGAATGTGCATTGGAAAACACTCATCAGTCAAAAGGGAATGTCCCTTCTTCCATGTTTTTATGGTTATACAGAAAGAAATAAAACAAATTTTGATCAAAAGGACTACTACGCTTGAAAGAGTGATTAAATCAGATATACGGCGTAATATTCCTTGCAAAACACAACGAAATACCATAATGCATTGGTAATACTCCCGGCCTCGGTTAAGAACTCTTTAAAAGGTAGATGCATGGCACTTTTCCCGTGTCCCCTGTCCGGATTGGCCTTTAGTATTTGAAAAAAAGCACCTCCTTTTACATGACTATGACTATTGAGGGAACTTTTGTCGTCTAACCGACCAGCCACCTGCTAGCTACTTTTTCAACTGAGGTTCAATTATTTTTTATAAAAATAATTTTTTTTTTATTTTAAATATTTTTATATCATTTAATATAAAAATATTAAAAATAAATTTTAAATAGAAATAGAAGATTAAAAAGAAAAGCAAAAAACAAATTCACAAAATTTAAAACAAAAAAAAAATCAAAATTAAAATAATAAGAATTGAATTTGAAAAAGTTAACAAATTATAATATGACAAAAGAGTCAAGAAAAAAAATTAAAATTTTAAAAATAAAGACCAAAGTTCAAATATAAGTAAATGAGAAGATATCTTTAAAATTTTGAATGACCAACGTGAATTTCAAGGGAAGAAAAGAGAAAAAAAAAATAATAAAAAAAATAGATTGTTGGTGATATATCATTGTATAAACAATGTCAGGTGCCCCCTTATGTGGAAGGAGATGCCTTGATGCTTTTAACATGTAACTCCATCACCTTATAAGAGCGCAGGCACCTCCTACCCATTGGTCATATGTTGCTCACGTCATCCATCTTTAATTTTTAAATTATATTTCATGTTTATTAAAATATCAAATTGTCCTTAGTCAACTTGATAATAAGTAAAAAAATTAGAATAAAAATACACAAAAAAAAATTATACGCCATTTAAATAAGTTTTTCTTTTAAGGATAATTTAATCATTGCATTGTGGTTTAAAATAAGTAAAGACCTACTTGTTCTCAAATAATATGAAAATAACTAGTAGGCCTTGTAAAAATATCGTATTACCCTAAATAGCCAGTTTATTGATTTGTTTTAGAAGGGTAAATTGATCATTATAATGTTCCAATTAACAATGAATCATCTTATAATAAATAGTGTTTCTTTCTATCCAATTAGTTTTTGTTAATTGTAAGTTGGTTTTAAGAGTCTAAAATAATGGTGGCGAGCAAGTTTATCCCCCCCTATATATATTTATGATTGAGAGAGAGAGAGATTATCATAATATCTCAATCATTAATTTAATGGTCTTTTTATATATGGATTACTTCATTATAGATCTTTAATATATGGTCCCACCATTAAGATTTTTGTAGAGTTCAGAAACGCAACCCAAATATTGTTTGGTAAAAATTAAAAAGTTTATTTTTTTGCTTAAAATTATTTTTTAATGTTTTTGAATCATTTTGATTTGTTAATGTTAAAAATAAAAAAAAAATTATTTTGATACATTTCCTAATAAAAAGCACTTTAAAAAGCAATAATTACCACAATTACAACACTCTAAAAGGATGGTGATGCTCTTACATCATTTATCTTGGAAGAAACTGAACTTAAGATCTCTTGATCTAATACCACAAATGTAAGAACAAAGTATCATTTGTTTCTAAAAACCTAGATTGATGATGATAAAGAGTAAATATATTCCTATATTCAAGAGATCATAGCATATTAGTTATAAATTCAATGGTTATTTTATATGTGAGTCATCCCTTTAAGAATTTCAAACACTTTTATGCAAATCATCTCATTATAACTCATCACCATGATTTCCACCCAAATCCTACATCACAAAAAATATCCTTATTGTTGCTCTGTAAAGCTAATAAGATTTACCCAATAACATCATTCCCTTGTTAGAGAAAAAAGAAAGATCTAAAAAGATTATACCACATTATGCCTTCTCAAAGCATATGCTCGTATGTAGTGAGCAAGCTAGCAACAACTAACTAGCCTCAAACCCAAGATAAGACCTTGTGAGAAAACCGTGCTAAATCACATTTAATGTTTGTTTGTTTTCGAAGTCACACATGTGGTACACCCTTAGTCTTAAAGTGAAAAGCATCATTTTAATGCTTTTCACCTTGTCTTTAAGATTGCACCTAAATGATGATTTTCATTTTGAAACTCAGGTACACCCTCAAAGATAAATAGGCTCTTAATGCCCCTATATTAGGTCACATGCCCGCACGACTAAGCCTAGTGCTAAGTTGTTTGTTTAGGGCTATTGGTGATTGATTAGTACTTAAAAGTACATTTTTTTAAAGGTTTTATATCATCATTTTGCAATTGAAGTATCAATAACTCCTTAACTAAATCATGTTTTATAATAACAAGTTTGATACTATAAGATACCTTAATTTATGGTAAATATTCATCTTAAATGCAGGCCTATCACATAATTCAAAGGATTGATTGATGAGTTTAAGTACAGAAATTAAAAGGACAAAGAGAGGGCCAAACTTATAAAAGAGATACCGGTTCAGTCCAAACTAGAACACTATTTGGTAATTGGGTCATATCTGGAGCTGTAGATCTCAGATTTAGGTTTGCTTTATATGAATGGAAAGATAAGACACAGGCCTAAAACTTTCATGTGGAGTCAAGATTAAGATCATGCTCTTTATCTCTTTCTTTTTATTTTTGTAATGTTTAAGTTTTATTTGATGTTATATTTTCCTTAATCTTTTGTTTATGGTTTTTATTTTCTTTACTATACTTATGTTCTTATGTTGTTTATTTATGTTTATCTTCTTTATTATGTTTAGCTAAGTTTATTATGTCAAGGTGAAAAGGTTTCACTAATGGTGTTAGAATAGGTATAATATAAACTCAACATAGACTTCAATGTTCATATCCAATAAAGTTTGTTATTAACATGTCTTATCTTTTTATTTTACTAATTCTTAATACATTGCTTGTTAAATGGTTAATCTAGATTTGTGTTGTATAACACTTGATACAATAAATGCTTGGCACTTTCATAGCCAACCGTATGGTATAACCTACACATGTGCTATGAAAAGAACTTGATTCGTTGTTAACATAAGTTAACATCAAGAATTCCTGAAAATATTTAAAAGTATGGTGTTACTTAAATAAGATAATTAATATGATCATTTTAAAAATTTATAATGAATTATTAAGGATAAATTATCCGATTAAAACCTCCTTTGTGTGTGGTTTCCAGTTGATTAATAAAAAGAGTTTATACTATACTTATTTCTAATATTATTAGTAGATTCTTTAACCTTGACATTTGTTTTTATCATTGTTTAATCCTTATATCAATATCCCATAAAATTCTCATAAACTCTGTGTTTTATTAAATATTTATTATTTGTAATTTATATAATTCATCTTCCTATGGTTCGACCACGGTCTTGCTGGGTTATTTATTACTTCGACATTTCTGCACTTGGAAGAAGACATTAATCTTTTAGTCGTGTCAGTGATCTTTTTTCTTATGTGAGATTCTTGACTAAAATCATTAAAACACAAAACTGCTTTGTCATAACCTAATTTTTGATCATTTTTTTTATTATTATTTTTTTATTTACTGAAAAGGATAAAAAAAAATGATGATAATGATGAAAAAAAAACAAGTAAAATGAAATAAATGAAGAATGAATTAAAATTTGGGTTAAAGGCAACATGATTGGAAGTTTAAAGATTTAATTAAACTCTTGACTAGTTTAATTAATCAAATCAAGGGCTTAATTGGAGAATTGATAAGTTTTGAGACTTAATTGAGCTTGGAATTAATTTAATTAATCCAATTAAGGGTTTAATTGGAGAATTGATAAGTTTTGAGACTTAATTGGACTTGGATTTGATTAAATTAATGAAATCAGGGACTTAATTGAAAAAACCATTAAAGTATATGGCTGATTCTGGTCAAATTTGCAAGAAATTAAAATCCAAGGACCAACGTGTAAATGACACTGAGATGCAGGGGTTCAATTACAATTTACCTAAGGATTGGACTGCAAAATTCAAAATGTCAAGGATCAAAATGCAAATTGCCATTAACATCAGCACCGTTCATCTTCTTCACCCAAAAACAAGAAGAAAACTCATGCCTTTATTGCATTAAAATCCATGCAACCGCATGGCATTCTCTGGTTATAAAAACCAGAGAAAAAGAAGAAGCCACGAATGGGAGAAAAGGAAAATCTGTGGAAAAACTGGGCAAAAATAAAGAGGAAACGAAGCAGACACAGGGGGAGAAAACGAACACCAAAGGAATAAAACAGAGGACTAAACCCAGCTTTGGTTTAGTTCCAGATTCAAGCATAACACGGAATAAAACAGAGCAAGAAAACAAAGAAAAAGCAAGCAGAAAAGGAAGAACCACCCGAAGAACCAGCATCGTCATCTTCTTAATTCTTCCATCCCAAGAACTGAGAAAACAGAGGAACACAAAGAAAAAGCAGAAAAGGCGGTGGGCACGGCAGCAAAGGAAAATAGAAGGCAAAGTCAGACGCAAACGGGAGGAACCACCGCATTGCAACCATCTTCATCGTCTCCAGAAGCAGGTACGCCCATTCCACTTTTATTCTCCGTGTTCAATAAAACATTGAGCACAATGTGAAGGTAATTTAATTACCTTCACACTGTGTGCATCTTGCCCAGCTGGGTCACTGGCTTGGGTCAGTGATCGGGTCCAGCCTAGTCTATATGGGTTGAACTGGGCTCAGCTTTAAAAATATAGAATAAAAAAAAATAAAAAAAATATATGTATGTATGAATAAAAATAATATAAATTTATTGGTTTATTCACCAATGTTAGAGTCGGGAATAAAATACTGATTTAAATTTATATTATTTTTATTCGTTATATTTTGTTTAGTTAGCAAGAAACAAAATAAAAAAAAATAATTGTGCATGTATGAAAAATAAAATTTATTTTTTTGGTTTATTCACTGACGCTAAAATTAGGAATAAAAACACTGATTTAATTGTTTTTTTTTGTTGTTTTTTATTTAACTACAAAGAAATAAAAATATGTGAATGTGTAATAAAATGAATTTAGTTTTTTTTTATTCACTAGCGTTAGAGTTAGGAATAAGAAAATATTGATCTAAATTTATTTTATAGCTACGTAATAGTTACCAATGCTAGAGTTGGAATTATCCGTAGTTGAATATTCACTAGCGTCAGAGTTAGGAATATTACGAATAAACCATCAAAGTATAAACCAATAAAAATTTAGCAATTTAAGACAAAACCATCAATGCAGTTTGCCTTAGGCAGAACGTTTAAGGAGTGATAATATCTTTCCTTTTATGTAACTAGTCCCGAACCATAGAGTCTCTGTTGACCAGTTAGGGTTCCTAGTGACCATAATACTAAGTGACGACTCCTTAAACAAGACCTTTTCCCCTAAAAGAACAAGATGCAAGAAATCTGTTATTTTTCCATAATTCAAGAGATTATTTTTAGGGCCGCCGCGATATCGGGTGTGACAGCTTTTAAAATAAAAAGGAAAGGTTATTCAAAACTACATAGTCTAGATGAATTTTAAACCTAAATACTAATCACACTTGACCTAGAAGTTTAACCCCAAATACTAATAAGATGAAGTCGACATTACTAGAACAGAAACACTACAACATAAACACTTGGTTCATCCAGCAAATGTTTGTCCCATATTTTAGAGAGGAAAAAAAGCATAAGGTAGGGTTTTCTTTAATTAAAATTAGAAATGGTGGATAGAAGGAGAAAGCCTTTAATCTAATCTTGTTCTTAAAAAAAAAAAAAACCCTAATAAACTTTGTCCTCGATTCCTCTCCACATAATACCATTTATAGTGAACAAAATTGATTCTCACTTGCAATAGACATCATCTCTCCGTCATTGAATTCATAACTACCAATAGGAATTCTCTAATTACCAAGGATAACTAGCTTCTTTTTTTAATCATTATGCTCTCCTAGCCATTTCCATTTCCCTTATTAAAAGACTCATAATTACTTCTTATTCTCCAGTAATTGATTACTTAACATAACTTTCCATAAAATAATAAGTAAAATAAGATGAATTAGCTTGATTAATTGATTTTTTTTTTTGGAATAATGATAATACTAATAATAGATGCTTATCAAGAATGTTGAGGCAAACATAGAGAGAAGTGTTGAGGTTATTGCTATAAAGAATGAGGTGAAATCTAATGTAAAACTAAGAATTTCTTCTACTATGATGTGTTCATTTTCATGTTGTATTTTTCCTCCTGACGACTCCTTTTTATTATTTGACTGCCAAATTGGTGGATTTTTGTAAAAAAAGCATAATCACATACAACTTCTTTAAACTCTTTATTATCTTAATGACTTTAACAATGTAGAATACATAGTATTTATAGGCTTAATAGAAAATTATAGTGATGACTCTCACACATATCAAAAGTGACTCTGACAAATCTCATGAGTAATGAACTAAATACTTATTTGAATGTGTTTATAATCCTATTGTAAGTGCCTTGTATCAATTCCTCTTGTTGATATTCATATAACAAGTTTAGTGCTCAAAATTTTTCTCTTTTAAACTTGTTTTTTTTTACGCTATGACTCCAAGTTTCTTATGCAAATGATGAAAAATATTAGATTTAAGAGGCTATGTGATATATTAGTGACTTGATCACTTATTCTTACATGATTTTTTTTTGTGTGCTATGACTCCAAGTTTCTTATACAAATGATGAAAAATATTAGATTTAAAAGGCTTTGTGATATATTAGTGACTTGATCACTTATTCGTACATGAATCAGCTCAATTTTTTTTTTCCTTTACATGCTCTCTTGTGAAATGAAAAAGAGCATCAATGTGTTTTGAATGTTCATAATGGACTGGATTCTACATATAGGCAAACAAATAAAACATCTTATTAAGAGTTAGTTTTCACATACAAAGTATGCTTATATGCATCTCATTAATTGTAGAATTCCATGCTCGTGGTGTTTGTTTAAGCCTATAAAAAGCTTTATTCAACTTACATACCTTCTATTCTTGCCTTTCAGCAATGAACCTAGATGAATGCTCTACATATACATCTTCTTCAATATGTCTATTAAAAAAGGTAGACTTCATGTCCATCTAGAGTAATTTCTACTTCTTTTGAGATATTAATAAGATTAATAATCTCATTGTTTCGAGTTGACCAACTAATGCAAACACTTCTTCATAATCTACTTTATATTGTTGCTCATAACCTTTTGCCACCAACCTGACCTTTTGTTTTTCTACCTCTCCTTTTGCATTTCTTTTTGTTTTGCACACCCACTTGACACTAATTACTTTGTGTACTTGAGGAAGTGTAATGAGCTCCCCAAGTATTATTTCTATTAATGTCATTTGTTTTATCTTCCATTACTTTCTTCCAATTAGCTTTCTGAAAAGCTTTTTCGAGTATCAAAGGATCACAACCTATAAAAAGACATAGCATGCTAAAATCATCAAAATCAATTCTTTATGTGACATTATATGTCTTTTAAATGCTTTTTTTCTTTCTTAGATCTAAACTAGAGGTGCCATCTAATGATGGTTAAATTTCAGCTTGAGGTGGTGATGTTAGCACATTCTAGTTTTCTTTTTTTTATTTTTCCGCTTTTGTTCTTCTTTTAAAACAAAATGTTAGGGGTTCCCTTCATTACTTCAATTCCACATTTGATCTTCATAAAACTAAGCATGTCTTGATTTTATCACTTTCTTAGTGATAGGATTATACAACTTGTAGCCACAAGAATTATCTTTATACCCCAACATAATGTATTTTTAACTTTTTTCTTCAAGTGTAGTCCTCTTTTCTTTTATTCTAGCATATACAACATCACCAAAAATTATCAAATGATCAACCTTTTTCTTGTGAAAACTACATGCTTCTTCAAGTATGATATTTCAAAGATATTTTGCATGAAACATGATCAACAAATATACAACACAAGCAACAACATCTCCCCTAATGGTGGCATGTCCAAACAAGAGGATAATAGTGATGAGAGACAATGGTGATGTAGAATCCTGAGAGTGACCAATTATATTATGAAGACATGCCATCATTAGAGGATTGTTTTGAGGATGAATTAGCATTACCTATTGAGGAGTCCTTGGTTATAAGGTGCAACACTTCAAGTTCAGGTCAGGGAAGATGATAATGATCAATAAAAGGAAAACATCTTCCATATATGATGTTATGTACAAAACAAGGTGTGTAGTTTAAGTATAGATAATTGAAGTTGTACTATCATAGCTAGCACCACCATTGTTGGTAAATTGAATTTGTGTGCTATTAGGAATAATAGACCTTTTAAATTGGAATGGTTGAATGATAGTAGTGAAGTGAAAGTGAGTAAACAAGTTATTGTTCCATTTTAAATTAGGAAGTATATTGATGAAGTTCTTCTATATGATATGGTACCAATATAGGCGAGTCCTATCTTATTGGGGAGACCATGGCCGTATGATAGGAAGGCAATTAATGTTGGGGTTAAAAATAGGTATACCATTGTAAAAAATGGTAAAACCATCACTTTTGTATATCTTACACCTAAACAAATGTATGATAATAAAATAAAGCTAAAAGGTGAGCATGAGGCTATGAGGAGAGAAAATAAAAGTGAGGAATAAGGGTAGAGAAGACCATCAGAGGCGACTAAAACCCAAAACATTACTGCAATCCATTCAGCCACCTATCCAAAATAAACAAACATTTGACCAACACTCCAAACAAATCAGACCATTCATCCACTATCTAAAACACCCAAATCTAGCCGAGAGTGGAGGTAAGATAAGAGGAGTGAAGTTATTAACTATGATTAGGAACTATATGGAAAAATAAAAATAAAAACAACCTAATTTTTATGCTAGAAAAGGTAAGGTCATATTTTTTTTTCATTAACAAACCAATGATTTTATTGTGCCAAATGTTGCTTTTTTTTTTTTTTTAGGAGTTTGAATATGTGTTTTCTAGAGATATCCCTAGCTTATTACCACCCTTGAGGGGAATAGAACATCAAATTGATCTTATATCCAAGGCTGCAAATTCTAATCGACCAGCTTATAAAAGTAATCTCGAGAAGATAAAATAGCTTCAAAGGCAAGTTGATGAGCTGATGGAGAAGGAGTACATTTGTGAGTGTATGAATTTGTGTGCTAAGCTAGTGTTACTTGTGCTTAAGAAAAATGAAACATAGAGGATGTGTGTTGATTGTTAAGTCATTAACAATATAACGGTAAAGTATAAACATCCCATTTCTAAGCTTGATGACATGCTAGATGAGTTAGATAGATCATTTATTTTATCTAAAATTGATATGAAAATTTGGTACCATCATATTAGGATGAAAGAAGGTGATAAGTGAAAAACTACATTTAAGACTAAGTATGGTTTGTATGATTGGTTAGTCATGTCGTTTGGACTTATAGATGTACCTAGTATGTTTATGTGTTTAATGAATCATGTATTGTGTATGTTTATAGGTAAGTTTATGGTTGTGTGTTTTGATGACATTCTGATCTATAGCAAGAACTTAAATGACTATCTTGATTATTTGCGTAATATACTTAGTGTATTGTGTACTAAGAAATTGTATGCTAATCTTAAAAAGTGTACTTTTTGCATGGAGAATATTGTGTTTATTGATTATGTTGTAACTGCACAGGATATTGATTTAAATGAGAAGAAAGTTAAGGCTATCCAAGATTGGCCTACATCAAAATCGGTAAGTGAGGTAAGGAGTTTTCATGGGTTAACTAGTTTTTATAGGTGTTTTATGAAAGATTTCAATACATTAGCTGCACCTTTAAATGAAATTGTTAAAAAGTCAGTTGGGTTTAAATAAAGGAAAGAATAAGAATTAGTTTTTGCTCTTTTGAAAGAAAATTATGTTATGTACCTATTTCAGCTTTACCTAACTATATGAAAGCATTTGAAATTGAATGTGATGCATCTAGAATAGGAATATAAGTTATGTTAATGCACGATCAAAAACCCATGAATATAAGTTGTGTTAATGCACGATTAAAAACCCATTACTTATTTTACTGAAAAGTTAAGTAGAGTGACTTTGAACTATCTCACTTATAACAATGAACTGTATGATTTGGTAAGAACATTTAAGACATGGTAGCATTATTTGTGGCTAAAAGAGTTTATAATCCATTTAGATTATAAGTACTTTAAACATCTAAAAGGGCAAGGTAAGTTCAACATGAGACATGTAAAATGGATTGAATTTATTGAGACTTTTCCTTATATAATCAAGTATAAGCAGGGCAAAAGGAACATAGTGCCTGATGCACTTTCACGCATGTATGTTGTTTTAAACACTATGATTACTAGATTGCTTGGCTTTGAATATTTAAAAGCATTGTATGCTAATGATTTTGACTTTGCCGAAATATATAATGCATATGGACATTCGGTTTTTAATAAGTTTTATTTGATGGATGGTTACTTGTTAAAAAAGAATCGATTGTGTGTTCTTGTTAGTTCTTTACGTGAATTCCTTATTGGTGAAGCACATGAGGGTGGTTTAACGAGTCATTTTAGGGTTCGAAAAACTATTGATGTATTTCATGAACATTTATATTGGCTAAAGATGAAAATAGATGTGCAATGAATCTATGAACAATGCATTTCATGTAGAAAGGAAAAATCTGGAGTACAACCACATGGATTATATACACCATTATTTATGCCAATTGCACCTTAGGCAGATATATCAATGGACTTTATGTTATGTTTACCTTGGTCAAAGAAAGGTAAAGACTCTATTTTTATTATGGTTGATAGGGTTTCTAGATAGTGCATTGATTAGTACTTAAAAGTTTATTTTTATTAAAGTTTTATTTCATCATTTTTCACTTGAAGTATCAATAACTCCTTAACTAAAGCATGTTTTATAATAACATATCTAATAATATAAGATACCTTTAATTTATGGTAAATGTTCATCTTAAATTTAGGCCTATCACATAAATAAAAGGATTGATTGATGAGTTTAAGTACTAAAAATTGAAAGGACAAAGAGAGGGCCAAACTTAGAAAAAAGATGCTGGTTTAGTCCAAACTAGAACACTGTTCGGTAATTAGATGATATTTGGAGTTATAGATCTCAGATTTAGGCCTACTTTATATGGATAGAAAGCTAAGACATAGGCCTAAAACTTTCATGAGAGTCAAAGATTTAAATATGCCGTTTTTAAGTCCAAATTATTGCAACAACGGAGAAGTCTGAATCTATCTTGCAGCCTAGATATTATTCAATGTCCAGCCCATATCTCAAGTTCTAGAAGTCCATATGACCTCAATTTTTTTTTCCTGGAAAGGTGAGGCAATTTTCTAGAACTTTCATGAGTTAAGTCTGTTCAAAGGTCTGATTATCAGGTAAGTTCTCCAATTCCTTCATTTCATACATGCTTAGAACAGGTAAAAGCATTTTTTGCAAAGAAATGTCGTGCAAAACAACTAAAAGTCTGTCATAGATGTGCCAGATCGAATTGTAATGCAAAATGTCATTCTTTAGGAATGATATCTGTAAACTGTGAAGATAAAATACAATTCATTAAGGATTGCCTGAGTAAAGGGTCTTTAGATAATCTTCTATTGACTCTTGAGACGTACTCTAGTGGAGATGTACTTTGTGCAATTCATGATTTATGGCTACAATTCCATAAAAAACATGCTCGACATAGTCTTAGGAATTTGACTAAAAAAGACCCTGTTTGCCAGTTTTTTAAAAAATTGGATGGGAAGCCTATCTTCGACCCAGAGAAGGCGTTTAAGTCGTTCTTGGATGTAAAACCAAAGGAAGATGTGAGCCACAATCACAACTACCTGTACATACACATGCTTTTTAATAAATAAATAAATAAAGAGAGATAGAGAGAGAGTAAGACTCCAGCTAACTTACATATAGGTGGTATGATTGCATTTTTAATTTCTCATCTATAAAATATTTTCTTCTCTTCATTTCTACTCAACCCATACATTCAACAAATATAGAAGTGTATAGAAATGACAGGTTCCTCAAGTCATCACATCAGAAATATTTGTGTTTTTTGTGGATCCAGTCCTAGGAAAGAAAATGAGTTTTTAGAATCAGCAAATTATCTTAGTCAGGTACTAACTGAGAAAAAGATTCACTTAGTGTATGGGGGAGGTGGCCTTAGGTTAATGGGGGTTGTGTCAATAGCTATATTTTTAGGAGGTAGTCAAGTTTTGAGGGTCGTCCCCAAAGCTTTATCAAAAGGGGACATCATTGGAAAAACTATTGAAGAGGAACTATAAGTCTCCACAATGTCTGATCGAATGAATGCAATGTTTAACCATGTTAATGCCTTAATTGCCTTACCAGGTGGTCTGGTATATTGGAAGAGATCTTTCATATTTTTTCTCGGGCCCATCTACACATTCACCATAAACCCATAGGTCTGTTAAATGTTAATGTTTTTATGATAATTTGTTGTCTTTTCTTGACCAAGTTGTGGAACAACAATTTCCAGCATCTTAGGTAGATATATCAATGGACTTTGTGTTAGGTTTACCTTGGTCAAAGAGAGGTAAAGACTCTATTTTTATTATGGTTGATAGGTTTTCTAGATAGTGCATTGATTAGTACTTAAAAGTGTATTTTTATCAATGTTTTATATCATCATTTTCCACTTGAAGTATCAATAACTCCTTAACTAAAGCATGTTTTATAATAACATATCTAATAATATAAAATACCTTTAATTTATGGTAAATATTCATCTTAAATGCAGGCCTTTCATATAAATAAAAGGATTGATTGATAAGTTTAAGTACTGAAATTGAAAGGACAAAGAGAGGGCCAAACTTAGAAAAGAGATGCTGATTTAGTCCAAACTAGAACATTATTCAGTAATTAGGTCATATCTAAAGTTGTAGATCTCAGATTTAGGTCTACTTTATATGGATGGCAAACTAAGACATAGGCCTAAAACTTTCATGGGAGTCTAAGATTTAAAAATACCGTTTTCAAGTCTAAATTATAACAACAACAGAGAAGTTTGAATCTATCCTGCAGCCTAGATATTGTTCAGTGTTCAACCCATATCTCAAGTCCTAGAAGTCCAAATGACCTCAATTTTTTTTTTTAGAAAGCTGAGACAATTTCCTAGAACTTTCATGAGTATAATTGGTTTAAATTCGGATGTTATCAATGGCGTTTTGTTCAAACAAGAAGATAAGAATTGTCACCAAGTCAAGATGTGGCCACCCACTCTACAATTAGTCATCAAATCAATAGTTTCAAATTTTAGCTTATAAAAGAAGGCATTTACCATGCATTTAGGCATCTTGGTTGTTGAGATCAAGATCATGCTCTTTATTTCTCTCTTTATATTTTTGTAATGTTTAAGTTTTGCTTTCATTAACATCTTGTTTATGCTTTTCATTTTCTTTCCTTTACTTAGTTAACTTGTATCTTATTTTTATTCTTATCTTGTTTATTTATGTTTCTCTTCTTTATTATGTTTAGTTAAGTTTATTATGTCAAGGTGAAAAGGGTACACTGATGGTGTAAGAATAAGTATAATATAAACTCAATATGGACTTCAATGCTTATATCCTAAACAACTTGCTATTAATATGTCTTATCATTTTTATCTTATTAATTCTTAATACCTTGCTTGTTACATGGTTAATCTAGATTTGTGTTGTATAACACATGGTACAACAAATGCTTGACACTTTCATAGCCCAACCGTATGATATAACCTACATCTGTGCTATGAAAGGAACTTGATTTGTTGTTAAAATAAGTTAGCATCATGAATTCTTGACAATATTTAAAAGTTTGGTGTTACGTAAATAAAATAATTAATATGATCATGTTAACACTATTAATGACAAATTATTCGATTGGAACCTTCTTTGTGTTTGGTTTCCAGTTGAATAACAAAAAGAGTTTATATTATACTTGTTTGAAATACCATTAGTGGATCCTCTAACCTTGACATTTGTTTTAATCATTGTTTAACCTCACATTAATCAAACATCTCAAAGTCCTCTTTAACTTATTATTATTATTATTATTATTTATAATTTATATAGTTAACCTTCCTATGGTTCGATCCCGGTCTTGCCGGGTTATTTATTACTTCGACACTTCTGCACTTGGGAGAAGACATCAATTTTTTGGTCGTGTCAACCTTCCTCATGGGATAGACCTTTTACTTGCTCTATACTATCTCATTTATTTAAGTTAGGGTAATTAATTTATGTGACCATAAAATCGCAACAGCACACCAATGACCCATTACAAATTCTAAATGGGCCCATCACAAGGTCCAAAACGAAGACATTGAAAAAAGCATTAAAGGGACTAGTTATGCAAGTTTCAATCAAGGATGAACTTGGGGATCCTCTAGAGCACCAAGAAAAGGTCTTAGTACATTTAATCCATTAAGGTTAATATATCAGAATTATTTAAACACATGTAAGCGTAAATTTTAGACTTTTGATGAATAATACTTCTAAAATTTTCAGTTTTAGCGTGTGAGAGAGATTCTTGAATTCTTTGGTTCTTGAACAAACTAAATCTAATTTATTAAAGATTAACTAGCTATGTGGCATCATTCAACTTCATTCTAATGGTGTTGGTATGATAGGCTTTCATTATGTCAGACTCCTATTAGATCTCTTTTGACTTTCCGAGATTAAATCTTAATTTTAATTATGAATTGCGTAACCATGAGGTTCGCATCATATGAGCATTGGTTTGGGTCTAAGACCAATTAATAATGTTGGAAATAATGTATATAATGTTAGATACTCCAAGACCAAGTTATATTTGTCACATACAAATAATGTGTATGCTTGTTATAAGCATATTCAGTTAAAGGAAGCTTTTAACTTATTGTGGTGATTATTTCCTTGTATGTATCATGTATTAAAGAAGAAACATATCTAAGTCCTACAAGAGTGCTACTACTTCATCAAGTAGTAGTATTGGTGATCGTGTTATTAATTTACGTGACGATCATGATGAGGCGTGCACTATAGAAGTCACCAATCAAAGCTCGATCGATACTAACAACATAGCTAAAATCTCTTATGCTAGAGACATTATATACAACAAAAGTGTTATAGAATAGAAAGGCAACCTCATTATATAAATAATTTTTTTATATAAATATTAAAACTATTTATTTGTATTAAATTATTTTAAGTCTTATATTAAATTAAAACGGTTTCAATGAATTGATTTTCAATTTCACTAATATTAAAGTTGTTCATTCAATCACATGTATGATTAAATTTTTATTTAAAGAACCATTGTTTTAATGAAGTCCACTTCATGAACATTCTGAATGGATGAATATGGTAAAAGCTTGTTAGGA
>JAAWWB010001374.1:0-25001 GCA_018804465.1 Populus tomentosa | reverse complement strand
AATCTACGCATGCCTAAAAATCCTTCACAAAAGTTATCCAAACAAACAAAGCCTTGAGTACTTGACCCAAAATAAAACCAAACAGGTCGACCCAAAGATACTAGTTCAATTATGAACCGAACCAAAAGCCAAGATTTGACTTGAAAACTAAACCAAAATAAAGATTTAAACTAATATAAAATCAAAGTTGAAAATTAACACAAAACATAAAAACTTTTGCAGAAAAACAAATCAAACACTCAAATCATGAAGAACATTCATCAAGAACCCAACAAACACAAATCTCAATTCAGAAAAGTTTTCATGCAATCAAGGGCAAATTTTTTATTCAAAATCATGCAAGGATCTATAATCTAACATCCATTCACTTCGATTATCAAAGAATCAATATGATTTTGTCAAAATAAGTTTTGGTTCAAAACAGAAACCTTAGGATTAAAAACCTTAGAAACTTGTTATTGATGCAAATAAACCCTAGATCATCTACTAGTCAAGTTGCTTGAATGATTTAGTGCGAATAATGGACCAAAGTTAGCTCAAATCATAAGGCTAAGGCAATGTCCTTCTCAAGAACATGAAGAAACTAAACCTAGCAACCCAAAATTTCTCAGCCTATTATTAAACCCATAAGTAGCCTCTTAAGCTTCTGAAACATGTTGCTTTTGTCCTTACAAACCACATTACCAATACCAAACATCATTGAATCCAAAGAACTAACAAATAACGTTAAATCATCAATAACAAGCATGAAGTTTCAAAGTTCAAAACTATCAAAGCTAAGCAACAAACATATTCATGCTATTTGGATTCAAAACTTGGACATTTTTAACATCTATATGCCAAAACATACTTTATGAACCATGAACTTCCATTAAAAAACATCAAATTGATCAACATGCTTCCAAAATCTTTTAACTCACAAACAAAGACAACTTACTATTTTATTACAAAACTAATTCAAACACTAATCAAAATATCTCAAATACATCATCAACATGCTATTAGGCTAAAAACACATAATCAAACAAGCATCAAAACCAAAAATCATGCCTTTAGTGCAAGCCTCACTAACACATTATTAACCAAAACTAAAACAAAATATCATAATGAAAGCTTTGGTAATCTAAAACATGCTTAAAATAAGAGAAAAAAAAAACAAAACAAAAACTCTCCCTAGAAACATCAGATTATTCCATCACCAAATCAAACCAAAAAGATGTAAGATAAGCTCAAAGAACTTCAAAAGAGGTTTAAACATTAAGAAAGCATAAATAAGCAAGCCACATGAACTCCATACTTGAACTTTTACATGGTTATACTTTCTCCACGCTTGTTGGCTATAGATTATTATTTTCCTTCTCTTTTCTTTCCTTATTTCCTTTTTACTATAATTTCCTTCCAAAGCTTGTTAGACCCTCTGTATTAGGCGTTTGAACCTTCATACCAAGATCTTTTCACAGTGTGTTTCTTCATGTTTTTCCTCTTCTTTTTTTTTTTTCATTTTCCAAGAGGTATTTATAGGGTTTTGCTAGGGTTATTGATGGATTCAAACATAGATTGATCAAAGCTTACCCCTTTGATCAAAATGAGAGAGTTCTGGACAAACATTAACAACTAAACCTATATCCTTCTATGGTTTTGGAATGGTCGTTTTGTAAGAAATTTTCCTAGGTGGTTTTCTTTTGCTTGGAGACAAAGACATGTATCCCTTACCTTCTGATTTTGGATAAAAGATATATGACCCCTAATAAGAACCCTCTAGAAATTTATAAGTGTGAACACAAGAAAAAGTTGAGTGGTTTTGGACAAATAGGTATCTTAGTCAAGGCTGATTGAGTTGACTAATTTTAAGGCTTCGCTAGAGCAACTCCAATGTAAACATCATTGGATACCACCTAAACTTTGTATAGGATAAGTATACCTTTTGATTGGATCCATTCTTGCTCAATTTGAAAGTATGTAGCTCCATATTCATTCGTTTGAAGGTGTCAACTTGATCAACCAAAATTCTGAAAATGCAATGATGGCTGATTAGGGATGCTATTAGCCAAAGCTAATCATCAACGCAACTCGGTCTTCCATATCGAATGCCATTAGCCAAAGCTAATCAACAAACATAACCCGACCATCCATGTTAAATGCCATTAGCCAAAGCTAATCATCAAACTCAACCCGACCATCCATATTGGATGCCATTAGCCAAAGCTAATCAACAACTCATCAACATTTCATTGTCAATTTAACATTTATCCACAACTCAATCAACATTTAATAGTTGGTTTAACATTCATTGGCAACTCCATCAACTTTTCATAGTCGGATTAACATTGGTCCACAACTCAATTAACATTTCATAGTCGGTTTAACATTCATCGACAACTCAATCAATATTTCATAGTTGGCTTAACATTCATCAATAACTCGATCAACATTTCATAGTCGATTTCACATTCACTAACAATTTCATCAACATTTTATAGTTAACATTCATTGACAACTTAATCAATGTTTCATAGTCGGTTTAACATTCATCAACAGCTCAATCAACATTTCATAATTGGTTTAACATTCATTGACAACTGAATAACATATCATCCATAACTAAATCACTTTAGAACATTAACATATATAAGAAAAAGGTGGAAACCACCTACATGTTCCTCCCGTGGGGTGTCCTTTCCTAGTCAAAGGTGTGATCCTGATTGTATCGCCTAACACATCAATGATCACAAATCAACACAATTGTATTTGATAGTCACATAACTCATCACCATACATATTTCAAGAATACACATGTTCACATTCAAATGTTCCACATATTACACAATCATACAATGAAATTGTTACAGGCATTTAAGTCAATTCTAATATGGAAGTCTGCCACAGAACATTGATAACAAAAGTTGGTTCACTAGTGGCATAAAATTCCACGGTGAAAACTGATTCGTTGGTGACAAAAATATTTAGCAGCGAAAACAAAATTGCTAGTGACTCAGCATTCGATGGTGAAAACTGATTTGCTCGCTGGCATCATAGGATTTGGCAATGAAAACTGATTCATTGGCAACATAGGATTCGACAGCAAAAACTAACCCTTTTCTCTACATACAAAACATCACCCTAGTGAAACATAATAGTCTCCCGGATGTCTCTGCTCGCACTTCATATAATGAGGGTAATTCACATTCTTTTAGTCCCTAGTCCTCCCTGAAGGGTTCGCTCTTGAGTGAGTCTGTTCACCCATTACTCTTCCACTTGACTATTGGTGGAATGGTATCGTTATTGTTCTCTTCTTCATAGATGCCTCAAACATTCAATTTTTTCCCTTCTTTAAAAGCGGCAGTCTATTGGTAAAATCATCCCAATCTCTCTTTTTACCCATTCTAGGATTCCCTTGTTGACATTGTCCTATACAAGCTTTTAAGGCCTATGCTGCTTCAATCAATTCTCTTACCATCTTAAACCATAAAATGATTAACCCTTGTCTCAATTCTTGTCGAAACTCATCTCTCAGCTTCCCAATCATGTGCTTCTTTGTCGGGATGTAGTGTGGGGCAAATAACGAGGGGTCATGAAATTGCCTTTCATATTCCAACACTGACATCTTACCTTGCGATGGTTCCTGAAGTAGAATTGGTTCTCAAACTCTAATTTTAAATATCTCTAAGTCAATATTTTGGTTGTATGTCTCAGTTGGACGATTTGCCACCATGTCATGGCTCGGTCAGATAGTAGTCGAGTGGCATAATTCACCTGTAAGTCTTCAGGTATGTTAATCTGGATTATAGTCTTCTCCACCTTCCTGATCCACCTCCCTGTTATCTTAGCATCCTGCTCACCCATAGACGGTTCACAAACCATTTCCCTCATGCTTTTGACCAACCATATAAGTAACATCATGTTGTCCGTGGTTACAACATTTTCTGGGGTTGTTTATGGAATTTGTGTAGTTGGACTTGCTTAAGTTATAGAGCCAACCATGCCTTCCATTACTGCCTTGACTATTTGAACCACAAGTCCCAGGTCATTATAAGATGAGGGCACCCCTATTGGAATGGTCAAGGGGTGTGCCTTTGTTCTTTCTAGTTGTTCCACCCTTATTGGGGGCATTTCTTCCATTTGATTTGGTACCCACTCTTCTTAAGCTTTTACGGGTTTTTTCTGCAAGGACTTCGATACTTTTACTAGAGCATGGAAAGCAGTATCATCCAATGGATCCTCATCTTACCAACCTTAAGCATTTCGACCCCTGTTCCTCCCTTATATGGAGGGTGGCTCAGTTTGTGCCGCTTGATGAGTGCGCACTACCCTGAAATAGATCACAAATTTATTATCATTGATTTTTAGGATCCTAATAATACCCTGGTTTTTTATAGCTAGAATTGATAGAATTTTTTTTGTAAGTCGTTAGGTTTTCAATGCTTTTCACAATATCATTTTGTGAATTTATAAATGCATTCCATTCATTAGTAGGGCACAACCCATATAGGGTAATGTAAATCAACATCTCATAAAAAGTGACAATACATATTCTGACAAGGATATTTAGGGTTTATCATAATAAAATTCATCTCTTAGTGTAGTGCAAGGATTCATCAGTGCACGCAACCACTGTTGGCACATAAATCGTCAATGAAAACTCAGTTGTTGCTGACTAAGAAATCATTAATACAAACTACTTCCATAGCTAACGCATGGATTCATCAACACACGCAGCCACCGTTGGCTTAGAAATCGTCAATAAAAACTGAGTTGCTACCGACTCAGAAGTCATCAATGCAAACTACTTTCATAGCTGACACATGGATTCATCAACGCACACAGCCCTTGTTGACTTAGAAATCATCAATGAAATTGCTTCCATAACTGACGCATGGATTCATCAGCGCACATAATAGCTGTTAACTCAGAAATCGTCAACAAAAACTGAGCCGCTACTGACTTAAAAATCATCAATGAAAACTATCATTGTCGTTCAGAAATCAGCAACAATGGTAGAGTCATTTCTGTTTTATGTTTACAATTGTTAACTCAGAAATCATTGATGAAAACTGAGTCGCTACCGACCTAGAAATCATCAACATGATCCAATTCTATGGTTGCTGAGGTCGTCAGCGCTCAAAAACCACTACTGACTCAGAAATCATTGATGAAAACTAAGTCGCTATCGACTCAAAAATCATTAACGCAATCCATGTTGCTACCGATTAAAAAATCATCAACGACGATTGCTTCTAGTTTTACTCTTTCCCTCGACTAAGTATAAGGTCTGCTCCAGGCTTTCCCCTTCATAACTCACCCCCAACCAAGTCCGAACATATATCAAATTCAATCATATTCAAATTTTATCACAAGATCATCAATAATGCACAATCAAATATCCACATGCATATTCTTCCAAAGAATCTCCTAATCATTACTTTAAATTCTCGATGGTATTATCCAAATTTATCAATATAATTAGTAGCTATTTCATATCATTCTAAAGATGTCCATCAAGTGAGGTTTCTTCATGCTTCCTCTTGGTCGAAACATTGTTGCCATTACTCCGTAAATTTGTACATGAAATTCATCATATTTTATTACAAGTGTATTCACAATAACATTCCTCAATGCATACCTATTCACTTGGTTCACAATTATGCATTTTCATTCATTGTACAAAAAAAATCAAAGCATTAACATGGTATAATTCCCATTTTGGTTACAATATGCCTCTAAGGCTTAGCAACACACAATTCTACAAATATACTCATTTCATCACCTTTTCACATAGTTTCTCTAATCATATATGTAAAAGTCAAGGCATTAACATACTCATACAATTCTGTTTTCTGGTTCCAACATGTTTTTTAGGACTTTAATAAGCCATTTCGCATGCATTTCATCATTTCTTCACACAATCTAATTATCTCTTCATTTGGTCGGCCCCTTACTTAGGTTTACACATTCAAAATCAAACATACTCATTTAGTTTTTTGCAAGAATTTGCACATGTTTTCATTTGTCCATCATTCCATTTAGATTCATCACTCCTAGTTTTCTAAAGTTTGAGTTAAAATATAAAGGTCTAAACCATCATTCTTGAGTTCTTTCCCTTCCCTTTTTGTTTGAAATTTAGGGTAACACCCAACCAAGGAAATGATGTTGGTCTTACTTACATTTTTGGATAGTCTTAGTGTAGGTTTTGATGGTTATTCTTCTTTTTCCTTTTGGTTTTCTTCTTCTCCTTTTCTGCTTCAGCAGGCAACCCTTCTAGCTCACTTTTTTCTCTTATGGTTTTGGCTGCCACTCATCTCTATAACTCTCCCCTTCACTCATATACTAAGGGAAGACAACGTATAACTAGGTTTGGTGAGCTTTTTCTTAGGGAATAAGAGAGGGGTTTGTTGGGGCCAGTTTGTTTCTTTCTTTAGGAGAGAGAGCTATTCTAGCAGGGTTGCAACTGGATTTTAGGGAGAGGAAGGGTCACCTTCTGTCTCCCTTGCCTTTATACCCCCTCATAAATGAGATGGGGGTGTTTGCATGTTGGTCAAGGCTATTCTTAGCCCTCTTTTGGATTATTTTGGGGCTAGTTACTATTTCAATTCTCTTTTAGGATAGACTGACCCCTCTCATTTAGATTTTTCTCTAAATTTGGTCAGTCTAGATTTTTCTCTAAAGTTGGCCAAAGGCTAAATTTTGTTAGGTTTTACAAAAAAACATAATGTTTATGAAACCAGTAACAAGTTTCAATGGATAGAAGAATTAGGAAAAATATAAATGAATGTATTGGTGTAAACCCTGGTTAAAAATTGTTTTTCTAAGTTTGTGAACAAAATAAATGATGAAAAAGAATAATAAATATATTTTGGAATAAGATAATGGACCCAAGGATTTAGTGAAATTACCCTATTATACCCTGATATGATGATTAGAAATACAAACGTTACATGGAAATTTTAGGTCGTTGCACTTCATTTAGTTTTTTGCAATCAAGGAGTGCAAGAACCCTAGGTCACCTCATTTAGGGTTTCCTTCTCATTTTACCTTATAATCTCAAAACAACAAATATGAGAGTAAGGTTACCCTTGCCAAATGATTTTAGATAGGATTTTAGGGATGTTTTTATGGTTTTTTTCCCTCAATTTTCTCCCCCTTCTTCCCTACGATTCCAACCAATCTTTTATCCCTTTCTTCCCTTTAATATTTTTGGTTTCTATTCACTTTTCAACTCTTCTCTCACTCAAGTACTCAAGGAAGTGACATGTAATGGTGGTTTGGATGAAAATTTTGTAAGGGAGGGATTGTTGCTAGGGTTGTTCTATCGGGCTATAAGGAGAGGAAAGTCACCTTTTTTTCCTCTCCCTATAGCCCGATAGAACAACCCTAGTAGCAATGAAGGTAGGATGTGTTTGGATGTTGAATACTCTTATCCTAGTATCTTGTAAGTTCTTCTTTAACTGCTTCTCTCATGTTTCCTCACATTATTGATCGATTCAATTCCTTTTTTTTTTAATGTGGTTTTACATTCTCCCCTCCTAATATGAATTTCTTCCTCGAAATTAAAACTTGTATTTCATACCTAGTTCTTTAAACAGTTTGGGATATTTCTTTCTTATCTTAGATTACCTCTCTCAAGTTTCCTCTTCAATTTGTAAGCTTTGCCATAAGATTCTAACGATAGGGATCTTTTTATTCTAGTTCTTTCTCTCCCTAATCTAGAATCTTCTTTGGTTTTACTTCAAAAGTTAAATCCTCCTTAACCTCCACTGAAATATGGGGTAGAACTTGTGTAGAGTATATGTCGACCTTTTGTAGCAAGGAGACATGGAATAATACATTATGAACTTTAGCCAATTATGAAGGCAAGTCTATTTCGTAGGCTACAAGTCCAATGCATCTCAGGATTTTAAAGGGCCCGATGAATATGGGAGTTAACTTCCCCTTCAAATCGAATCTTAACATATTCTTCTATGGAGCCACTTTTAGAAACACTTTATCTCTTGTGTTAAATTCAAAGGGTCTCATTCAAGTATCTTCATACCTTTTTTTTTTGTCTATCTTGATTGGCCTTTATTTGATCTTTAATAATTCTTACTGACACTACCAAAAGCTTGATGTCTTCTTTCAAGTGCAGGAGTGTCGAAGTAATAAATAACCCGGCAAGACCGGGGTCGAACCACAAGGAGGTTAACTATATAAATTATAAATAACAACAACAACAACAACAACAACAACAACAACAACAATTAGTAGTAGTAGTAGTAGTAGTAGTAGTAATAATACTAATACTAATAATAACAATAGTAGTAGTAGTAGTAGTAGTAGTAGTAGTAGTGATATTAATAATAGTAATAGTAATAATAAAAAGAGCTTTGAGATGTAAGATTGATGTAAGGATTAAACAATAATAAAAACAAATGTCAAGGTTAGAGGATCCACTAATGGTACTTCAAACAAGTATATTATAAACTCTTATTACTCAACTGGAAACCACACACAAAGGAGGTTCTATTTAGATTATAATTGTTAACATGATTACATTAATTATCTTGTTCGAGTAATGCCAATACTTGTAAATATTATCAGGTATTCATGGTGATAACTTATGTTAACAACAAATCAAGTTTCTTTCATAGCACAAGTGTAGGTTATACCATACGGTTGGGCTATGAAAGTGCAAAGCATTTGTTATACCAAGGGTTGTTCAACATAAATCTAGATTAACCATTTAACAAGCAAGGTATTAAAAATGAGCAAGATAATAAATATAAAACATGTTAGTATCAAGCATTAAAGTCAATATTGAGTTTATATTATACTTATTCTTACACCACTAGTGTAACCTTTTCACCTTGACATAATAGATGTAGCTAAACATAATGAAAGAAAGAAACATAAATAAACAAGATAAGAATATAATTATATAAATAAAGGAAAGGAAATGAAAAGTATAAACAAGATATTAATATAACATCAAATAAAACTTAAACATTACAAAATACAAAGAAAGAGAGCAAGAGCATGATCTTGATTTGAACACCAAGATGCCTAAATGCATGGCAAATGCCTCCTTTTATAGGCCAAAATTTGAAACTATTGATTTGATGAATAATTGTTGAGACCCGGCCACATCTTGACTTGGTGAAAATTCTTATCTTCTTTTCTGAATAAAACATCATTGCTAACATCAGAACTGGAACCACTTGTACCATGAAAGTTTTAGGAAATTCTCTTAGCTTTTCAAGGAAAAAAATTGAGGTCATTTGGACTTCTAGAACTCGAGATATGGGCTGAACACTGAACAGTGTCTAGGCTGCAAGATAGATTCGGACTTCTCCGTTGTTGCTATAATTTGGACTTGAAAACGGCCTTTTTCTTGGCCTCCGCATGATTGTAGGCCTATGTCTTACCAAATCTGTGTAAAAATTTGAGATTATTTGGACATCTAGAACTCGAAATATGACCCAATTACCAAACAGTGTTCCAGTTTGGACTGCACCAACATATCTTTTCTAAGCTTCATCCTCTCTTTATCTTCACAATTTAAGTAATTGAATTCATCAATCAATCCTTGATTTATGTGATAGGCCTGTATTTAAGATGAACATTTACCATATATTAAGGTATCTTATAGTATCAGACTTGTTATTATAAAACATGCTTTAGTTAAGGAGTTATTGATACTTCAAATGCAAAATGATGATATAAAACTTTAATAAACATGCATTTTTAAGTACTAATCACTTACCTTTTTTTATAATAACTTGGATTAATTCTACACCATACAATTTTTTTTTCCCTAACCTCTTCCCAGCATAAGCGAGTTCTCCATTTCTTGTCGTATAGGGCTTCATATGGGGCTAACCCTATTGTCACCTGATGACTATTGTTATATGTGAATTCAACCACTGCTATATATTCTTCTTAGTTTCCTCCAAGTTCTAAAACATATGCTCTTAATAAATCTTCTAGGATTTGGATGACTCTTTCGGATTTGGGGGTGGAATGCAGTACTCATAGACAACCTTATTCCCAGGGCATATTGTATGCTTGTCCAAAAGCGAGAGATGAACCTAGGTTCTCGATCAGAGACAATGGACATTGGGATTCCATAAAGTCATACTACTTTATTCACATAAATTTTAGCAATTTTGTTCACCAAGTCCATCATCTACACTTGTAGAAATAGAGTAGACTTTGTTAAGCGATCTACCATTACCCATATCATATCATTCCTCCTTTTTCCCTTTAGGTAGGCCCGACATGAAATCCATAATGATCATTTCCCATTTATGTTCAGGAATTAGCAAGGGTTATAATGACCCTCCTGACCTTTGGTGTTCCACTTTAACCTGTTGATAAATACCTTCACCACATACTCAACTAATCCAGTACATACATATCCCCTTGAGTTAGAGGCAAGAACTCTTGTTCTTTCACCTTGTGATGATATTTAGAGTAGAATCAATTCTCAAATTCCAACTTGAAGTCACTCCATGTTAATAATTTAGTAACCCTTCTTAACTAGATTATTTCCTACCCTAATGCTTCTCTATCAGACAACAACCGTGTAGCACATTTTACTCATAACTCCTCGAATATGTTAATCTAAAGTGTAGACCTTTCTACCTTCGTAATCCATCTCCCTCCTAGTCTCTGAAATACAATTCACAACCCATTGCCCTCAAGCTTTACACCAACCAAACCAAAAGTACTACATTATTAGTAGATGCAGCAACTTTTAGAGTGATTGGTGTTGTTGGTATAACTAGAGTTACATTTATTGCAGGTGTTTCAGTACTAGTAATACCTTTTATCACTACTTTGACTATTTGAGCCAAAACCATTGGATCAGCATATGATGTGGACGACCTTGTAGGTACTGTAGAAGAGTGTTCTTCATTTTGTTCTTATGGATTTTGCCTCACTGGTCATGCACCCTCTACAAGTCCCGACATTTGGTTTTCTCGGGTTCCTATTGTTGCCCCTTGTTTGGACTAGGATGATACCATCGGTATATGAGAGGCAATATTAACTAAAGGATCTTCCTCACGCCAATAACCAGCACCGAGTACGTACCATCCTGAAAACATGTCAATGTATAGAAACATTTAAGTTACGTTTCCTATAATCAATGTAAAAAGTTCTTATATCAATTGTAATATTCTCAAGGAAAAAACTCGAGAATTTTTTATTTATATATTTATTGAAATTTCAACAGAGTTTCCTTTGTATTTTCATGGTACAAGGTTATCAACTATGAATCACCATTCCCATTTTTGTTTATCACAACATCACAACAACATCATACATATACTCAAATTCATCCTCAGTACATCTTAGTACACATCAACCATGCGATTTCCCTTTCATAAAAAAATTTACATAAATTTCTAACATCCAATTTAGTATATGAATATAAGAAATAAAAGCACATGGAAATATGCATGTATCAAAATTTATACACATTTAGCATTATGGAAGGAATCGAACTTTAATAATAAGAAGAAACGATGTTAACATAAAACACAAGATAACATCACATTAAGTTGTAATCTAGCATATCATATGTTCGCTTACAAAATTATTTAATTACAACAAAAAGTAAAGTTTTTCACTTCATTATTCTTAAGACAACTACGATAGGATATGTTACATGTCAAAAGGTGGAGTTCAAATAAAGTTATTCCATGTGAAATTATGATGCACCTGAATTATAATTATAAAACATAAAATTAGCTAATATAAAGGTAAGTAATTTAATACATGAGTCAATTAACAAAACATGTATCATATTAATTCACATGTATCTACCATATTATAGTGTAAGAATGACTAAACTTAACGAAACTAACTTTCTCAATCCAATTCAATTTTGATTCAAATCTGGTCATTTTTTATTTTGACACCATTTATTTCGCCTTAGGAATTATTCAATTCAGCATTCCGGTCATCAATATTTTGATGTCATCCCTTCTATCTTAGAAATCAATTACTTTAATATCCTGGTCATTAACATTTCTTGATGGCATCAATTTCCTCCTAAAAATCGATCAACTTTGTATTCTGGTCATCAACATCATCTCGATCATCAATATTTTTATGCCATTAATTCCATTCTAAGAATCTATCAACTTAACATCTATGTCATCAATACTTTTGATGCCATCGATTCTATTTTAATAATCAATCAACTTAACATCATGATCATCAATATTTTTGTGATGTCATTAATTTCATCTTAGAAATTAATCACTTGAACTCTCTTTTACAACTGATTTATATTGCCATAATTATTTTATAACAAGAATAAACTTCTTATACTAAAAGTAATCCTAATAATTTCATTTATTTATCCAATAAGAATGAAGATGCCTACCTGATGCCGACATGGGATTTCCTTGTAGTTGTACGGACCCCGCAGCCTCTCCTGCATCAATGATGATAATTGTTACATATGGTTCGATCATTATAAGGATTCCATTCAGAAAATGAATTATTCTAAATTTTCCATTGATAACAAGAAATAACACTCTTTCATGAAGTATCATTTTATTTATATATTTGTCCATTTGATCGAAACCTATCTTAGAAAGAAAAGGTGTTTTTTTTTCTAGTAATTTATTTCTCTTTTCCATTCATTGTTAAGCTATATAAATTTTAGATTTAATTAATCTCATCCAATCCAAAGTCCTCAATTTTCAACACTTCAATATATTTATTTTGTTTCTTATTGTTTGACTATACATCAAGAAAACTCCTTTATGTTAAGTCTTAAGTTAAGATTATAAACTTTGAAACCTAACATATACATGAAATCTTGATCCCTTTGGTTCTTATTTTCTTTTTTCCGAAACATGCTATTGGAAAAATATAAGCATTTTGTTTGATTCCCTCCTTTATCCATTATAAGTAACATTACTTTCAAATCTTGTAAATATATTAAGACATTAACAATCATATTCTTAAACATAAGTCAATACATATTACGACGTTATCAAATATCTATTTAGGGATGGTCACATTACATATATAATTTCGTTTTTGCAACTTATATTTACTCTTCTCTCAAACTAATACATATTCTCCCAAGTATATTCTTTTGGTTTTTAATCCCTTTCATTGAACAAGCATGTTAAGATGGTAACAACACTTCTTTTTAAATGATCACTAAACATTTATTTCTACATGTCATATAAGATTATTCAAGAATAATTGCAAGCAATATTCATCAAACAAGAACCTCTTCCTTGGATTTCTTCTCTTGGTGGAAACTTAGGTGTCCTATTTTCATAAGTTCATTCCTTTAATTTATATCATTTTCTTTAGTAATAACATACATTGAAACATATAAAACATGTATCAATCCCTTAAGAAATCAAAACTAGTGGATTCAACATTTGTTCCTTCAATCTCTAAGGACATTAACAATTTGTAATTTCAATTATTATACAAATGGATAGTGAGTCATATTGAAACGAAGAAAATGATCTTTAATAGTTTTTGGTGGTTTAATCAAAGGCCTTTAAAATTGGTGGAAGAAGAATAAAGAAAATTAGGCAATCAAGGTTGGATAGAGAAGCTATGAGAGTTTCTTAATAACAATTTCAATTAGAATGCCTTATGGTTCACAACAGTAGATGTCTTAATGAGTTGTGGGTAGAGACGCTTTAGCCATTATGGTAAGAAAACTAGAAGGCATACAATATATCTAGAGAACTATTGGACTTGCCTAATTTTCTAGGTTATTTAAAGATCTGGTTGCATAAGAAGTCTTAAAGATTGTCAAACAAGATTGGAAGCATTTGGTTTTAATCCTAAAGGAGTCTAAAAGTTTAAGAGTGTAACGACCCAGCTTTTCAATGCCAAAATTGATGGAATATTATTTTTTTTATCTGGTTTTGGGATGTTTTTCTCCATATCATTCTTTAGATTTATCATTGCATTCTGTTCATCAACAAGGCACAATCTACGTAGGATAACGTGAATCAACATTCCTATAAAATGGATTCTCAATACATGTGCCCATAATGTTATATTTCCATACTCATAGATTTACATTCTTCTTCTAGTCTCATTAACATCACGAGATCATGCAAGAGTCGTAAACAACAAGTACTTTCATTATCCTAACCTCATGTAATTTCACAACATGACATCCTCATTAGATGAATACCTCATATGTATATTTATACACATCATATCAACTTGTTCACACATTCACATTCGTGTTCCATTTCAATTTTTCATTACTAGACTTTACAAAAGAGGTCGAATGACTAATTTAATGACTAACATGTCTGTTCATATAGAACTCATATCAATCATAACATGTGAATATATAGTTCTTTTCAAAATTTATGAGTTGCAAAACGGATTTCCCTATGCATGGCACAACCAAAAGATTGATGTCTTCTCCCAAGTGTAGGAGTGTTGAAGTAATAAATAAACCGACAAGACCGGGGTCGAACCACATGGAAGTTAACTATATAAATTATAAATAATAAGAACAACAACAACGATGATGATGGTAGTGGTGGTGGTGGTGATGATGATGAGTTAAATAAGACTTTGAGATGTAAGATTAATGTAAATATTAAACAATGATAAAAATAGTTGTCAAGGTTAAAGGATCCACTAATAGTATTAGAAATAAATATAGTATAATCTCTTTTTATTAATCAACTAGAAACCACACACAAAGGAGGTTCCAATCGGATGATTTATCCTTAATAATTCATTATAAATTTTTAACATGATCATATTAATTATCTTATTTTAGTAACATCATACTTTTTAATATTGTCAGGAATTCATGATGGGTATTTAAATTATAAATGTTTGCATTTTGTCCAGCCCCTACCATGGTCGGTCTTCCACCTCAGTTTGTTTATTTAAATTATCCATTTCCTTTGATAAGTGTGCTGGGATTTAGCCTCCCATTCACCCTTGTTTTACATGCATTCTTCAGCCTAGTTTTACTTAGCAGCACTTGGGGTTTTTCTTCATTATTTTAATCCCAAAGTCTCAAGAACAAGTAGGGAAAAAGGTCTAGCTCATACCTCATTGTTTTCGGTAGTTTTAGGAAAGGATTCAACATGTTTATCTTTCCCTCTACTCATAGTCTTTTTCTTCTTCTGTTTCTTCCCCTCTACTCATGGGTTTCCTCATTTTCCTCTTCTTCTGTTCAATTTTCCTCCCATCTCTGCTTCTATTCAGCCGTATGTCACAGCCCCTCTCCCTTCATGACTTTTAGTTATTAATCTAACCCCCTAGCTCTCCATTTACCCGCACATGTAGTGGAGTGAACATGCAGATGGGCTGTGTGTTTTTTTCTCTAGGCGAAGGGAAGGGTTTGCTGCAATTGTTGGGGTCGGTTTCTGGGAAGAGGAGGGTCACCTTTTCTCTTCTTCTCAACTTTTTACTCACTCTTCACTTAAGAGGGCTTGCATGTAAGTGGTTTGGTTAGTTTTTCTTGGGAAGAAAGAGAGGTTTAGTTGCAGCAATGGCTACAGCTATTTCTAGGGGACAAGAACAGTCACCATTTCTCTCTCCTTATATTTATTACCCCTATAAGTGTGCTAGGGTGTTTGGGAACTGGACTAAGGCTATCCTTACCACCTTTTTGGGTTATCTTGGGCTGGTTTATATTCTAATTCTTCCTTAGGATAGGCTAGTCCAACATAAAGTTATGTTAGGTTTTACAATGTCGCTATCGATTTAGAAATTGACAACCAAAAACTGTGTTGTTGCCGATTAAGAAATCGACAACCAATAACTGTGCCTTTGTCAATTTAGAAATTTACAGCCAAACTGTAAATCTCGGGAAAAATCAAGGCTGAATTAAATTAAAGAAAATAAACTAAACTAAAAAGAAGTGGGGTGAAAATATATATAAATTTAATGAGAGTTTGTTTATTTGGATAGATTAATGAAAATTGAATGATGAATGCCTTGCTTTGTGGAACTTGCAAATAATTTTTCTATTTTAATGATTTGATTACTAGGGACTAGTAATAAGCTGGTTGGGGTGTGATTAGTACTTAAAAGTGCATTTTTATTAAGGTTTTATATCATTATTTTGCACTTGAAATATCAATAACTCCTTAACTAGAGCATGTTTTATAATAACATATCTAATAATATAATATACCTTTAATTTATGGTAAATCTTTATTTTAAATGCAGGCTATCACATAAATCAAGGGATTGATTGATGAGTTTAACTACTGAAATTAAAAAGACAAAGAGAGATCTAAGCTTAGAAAAGAGATGTTGATTTAGTCCAAACTGGAACACTGTTCAGTCATTGGGTCATAATTGGAGCTGTAGAATTTCGATTTAGGTCTGCTCTATATGGATGGAAATATAAGAAATAGGCCTAAAACTTTTCATGGGGAGTGCAAGATTTAAAAAAGCCATTTTCAAGTTCAAATTATAGCAACAACAGAGAAGTTCGAATCTGTCATGCAGCCTAGACATTGTTTAGTGTTTAGCCCATATCTCGAGTTCTAAAAGTCTAAATGCACCGATTCTTTTTACGTTGGAAAGCTAAGACAATTTCCTAAAACTTTCATGACATAAATCTTTTCAAATTATGACGTTAGCAATGATGTTTTATTCAGACAATAAGATAAGGATTGTCACCAAGTCAAAATGTGGCCACCCACTCAACAATTAGTCATCAAATCAATAGTTTTAAATTTTAACCTATAAGAGGAGGCATTTGCCATGCGTTTAGGCATCTTGGTTTTCAGATCAAGATCATGCTCTTTATTTCTTTCTTTATATTTTTGTAATGTTTAAGTTTTATTTCATGTTATATTTTCATTAATCTCTTGTTTATGCTTTTCATTTCCTTTACTATAGCTATGTTCTTATGTTGTTTATTTATGTTTCTCTTCTTCATTATGTTTAGCTAATTTTATTATGTCAATGTGAAAAGATTTCACTAATGGTGTTAGAATAGATATAATATAAACTCAACATGGACTTCAATATTTATATCCAAGAAAGTTTGTTATTAACATGTCTTATCTTTTTATCTTATTAATTCTTAATACATTGCTTGTTAAATGGTTAATCGAGATTTATGTTGTATAACACTTGGTACAACAAATGTTTGGCACTTTCATAGCCAATCGTATGGTATAACCTACACTTGTGTTATGAAAGAAACTTGATTTGTTATTTACATAAGTTAGCATCATGAATTCCTGATAATATTTAAAAGTTTGGTGTTATTTAAATAAAATAATTTATATGATCATGTTAACAATTTATAATGAACTATTAAGGATAAATCATCCGATTGGAACCTCCTTTGTGTGTGGTTTTCCAATTGATTAATAAAAAGAGTTTATACTATACTTATTTGTAATACTATTAGTGGATCCTCTAACCTTGACAATTGTTTTATCATTGTTTAATCATTACATCAATATCCCATAAAATTCTCATAAACTCTTTATTTTATTAATATATATATTATTTGTAATTTATATAGTTCACCTCCTTATGGTTCGACGTCGGTCTTGTCGGGTTATTTATTACTTTGACACTCCTGCACTTGGGATAAGACATTAATCTTTTGGTCGTGTCAGTATCCAAGAAAATCGTTAACTAAGGAAATGAAATATTCATTATTGATTGGAGGATAAAAAATTAAGAAAATGAGTTGCTACGTAGTGACGTATAGTTGGCAATCTTAGAATTGAATGTATTACGTAATTCATCATAAAGGCAATGTTGAAAGTGACAAAAATGAACTTAGATGCCATAGAAAGTAGTGTGTGATTCAATATGTATATAAAGAAATCAATGGTAAAAGAATTCTAGATAAGCATATTGTTCTCCTTCCTTGTAAAAAATCACGTATATGTATTTTATAGCTAGATGTTAAATTTGTAATGTTATTTTAGTTGCAATGATGAGCGCGAGCATTGTCATATGAGTTGAGGTATTATTGAACTTGAGTTGAATGTTTTGAGTAGGATTGTTAAAAGTGCTAATTGACATAATAATTTATTGTCTTCATAAAAAAAATCATGAGCATAAGTCTTCTTGATGACTGATAACTCTTATAATATTATTTATGTTGAAAGTCTATGACACGAAGCGGGCCAGCACAGATAATGTCATTTTACTATTTATAATTTTCTTAGGTACTTATTTTTATGTACTACAAATACTTAAAATTGTGTTAATCACTTCACCTTGAAGTGTAGTAAATGGATGCTTGTATTTTTAGCATTTGGTTATTGCATCTCTTTTGGTATGTGTGTGTGTATCTATCACACATATGTTTTAAGTAAATAAAAAATGAAAAGAATATAAGATGAATTGTGAGAAGCGATGTGAAAGAATCAAATGGAGAAACAATTGAATTGGTGGGTGGCCGAAGGCTACTGAGTGTATGTAATAGAGTTCATTGATATTGTGTTACCCAATAGGATAAGAAAAGAATTGAGAAAATGTATAAGTTATAAGGGAAACTTTGTTGTGAATTTGGTAAACCAAATAATCAATAATGAATGTATTGTTAGATAAATTACATAAAAAAAAAATTCACCTCATTATACTCAGATATGATAATTAGAAATATGAAAGTTACATGAAAATTTTAAGTCGTTACAAACAACTTGAGAAAAATTACTTCTGCTTAAAAATATGTCAAAAGAATCTACACATGTTATGCAAAAAAAGTGGTGGTCATCAATCATTTCTAGTATTGTTACCTACCTTCAACCCTATAAAAAATCAAGAAAAGAAAAAAAAAGAAGAAAAATCCAAAATACAAGAGGATATACTGGAAGAAAGCCTAGAAGATTGTCCAAGTTAGTGATGAAGAATCAAAATGATAAGTGAAAAAGTTGGAGGACCAAAATGTATAAGATTGGTAAAATTGGCAACCCAATTCTAATTGACAAAGGGCTCCAATGGTGAAAATATTTTTATTTGGGTTAAAGAAATACAAATTTAGATAGGTAAGGACTTAATAAGAATTTGGAAAGCTTAATTAATTTTATTGAGGATTTAATTGCAAGAAAAATTGATTTTTAAAGTCAATTTAGGCTTTATTTGGAAGATATTTAGTCAAATCAGTGGCTTAATTGCATAAATATTGAAGTTTAACGAGTAATTAGAGACTTGATTGAATCCAAAACCAGGGACTAAACTGAAAAAGGGGTGTGAATGCAAGGGTTGAAATTGATCAAATTGGGGGTAAATTGAAGAAATTTGAAGTTTATTGATCAAATGAGAGTCAAAATGCACAATTTCATAACTAAAGACTAAAATGAAATAGGTGGTCAACTTTGAAGCTAACAATTGAGTTTGGTAGGGATGAAATTAAGAGTTTAGGAGGCAATTATGGGTGCAATTAAAAGAAATTGAAAGAAAAGAGACTAAATTGCAATTTACCAAAATCCAAAATTAAAAACCTTAATTTTCAGGGTTTTGCATAAACAACACGTCTTTTGACCACTATGTATCTTCTAATTTGACAGTTTTGGCTGATCAAGTAGGCAACTTGAGGCAAATAAATATGGCCTTTCTGACCACCTTAGGGGTTGTAACCACCACCATTTAAGAGAATACCAACTCTACAAAGATTACCTATTTCCATCAAACATTTGCATCCTATTTTCTCCAATAATCTCATCTTTTCCCCGATCAAACCCACTACATTGGAAAATTCTAGGTTGATTAAGAGGGCACCTTCAAGCAAATAGATGTGAAGTTACAAGCCTTCAAATCGAATATGGTTAGATCCAAACAAAAGGTGTGCACCACTAATTCAGGTGGCCTTCAAATCGATACCGTCGGAGTTGCTCCGTGAAGCCTTGAAAGTGGGTAACTTAGTCATCAATGGATGTGATACTCATTTCATAAAACAACTAATCTTTTTCATGTGCTCACACTCCAAGCCTTCTTAGTAGGTTCTTATCAAAGGTTGTTCATGTTTCTCTCAAGATTAAAAGGCTAGAAACAAGCTCATTGGTTTCTAAGTTTGGAAAAAACACAAAAAATCTTCAAAACTAAGTTTATTGCAAAATCATCATTGTGAAACCAACATAGATACAAAGCTGACAATTATAAAACGTACCCAAAACTCTTCTATTTTGATTAGAGGATCAAGCTTTGATGAAGGAGAATAAATCTTTAATTGAATCTTAGCTTGAAACCCTATAAATACCCTTGGAAAATGAAGGCAGATGGCAACAATGAGGAGAGAAAGAAGAGAGTGGAAGATAGGATAAAAGAATTCCAGGTGTGAAGGTTTAAAAGCCTAGTACAAAGATTTCCTCAACTAGAAGAAAAAGTAGCAAGCTTGGGAAAGAAAAGGCATCAACCATTATCAAAGGTTAGAAGGTATAAAACACACTCTTCTGATCTAGCAAATGATATCAATGAGGCACACCTTTAACTATTCATTACATGTTTTAATGGTATTTTGAACTTGTTTTTGATGAAACATTGTATTGATCTTGTATTTTGATTAATGCATGAAATGTTGTTTTTCTTTGTTTAATTTTAATTTGAGTTATTTGTTACTATTTACTAGATGTTTAGTAAATGTTTTAATGTTTATTTTTCTGAAACAAAATGGTATTTGTATTTTTCCAACTATGGCAATATGTGTTTGATTTTTTTTTATTAATGTATTTTTTTGGTTTATGAGCTTGATTTGGGGTCTCAAGTTGTTTAGAGGGTCAATTTTGAAGGGGAAATCTAATACATGATTTTGCTGATTTGATTTTTTTTTTATTAGTTTTTTTTATTCAACTATGTTTGGTATTGATAATGTGATTTATAAGAACTAAAAATAGTATGTTTAGACGCCTAGAAGACTATTTCTGGGGTTTAGGAGTATGCTGGGTTTTTATGGGTTATTTATTGGGCAGTGCTGTTCGTGTTCTTGGGAAGAACGTTGCCTTAGCTATATGATTTGGACTATTGTTTTTGTCTATTTTTTTGCACTAAATACTTCGTGATATTTGACTAGTTAATAATCTGGAGTTTATTGTCGTCAATAACAAGTTTTTAATGGATTTAAATCCTAGAATTTCAGTTTTTAACTAAAACCTATTTGGATCAAATCGTGAAAATTCTTTGATAATAAAAGTAAATGGATGCTAGATTATTAATCCTTGCATGATTCACAATATGTGTATGACCTTGTTTTGATTATATATGGTTTGGATGGAGAGCCATGTTGTTGGAATTGGTATAAATGTTCTGTGTTCTTTATTTTTTTTCTACGTTTGATCCATTTTTAGTTAAAAAAATTGAGTTTTTTTTTTGTTATTTCAAGTTTGATTGGTTTTAAGTTTTGGTTTTATATTTGATTTAGTTTTTTTGTCAAACCATGTCTTTGATTTGGCTTATAGTCGAATAAAAGATCTTGGATCAACCCGATTGAGTCAAAATTAAATCAAAGGTTAAGACTCTGTTTAATTGACAGTGTTTTTGGTAAGGGTTTTTTTTTTTTAAGAGTGTATTTAGCAAACACCCCTTATTTTGATAATCTTGGTTTTAAAAAACAAATAGATTTTTGCCAAACATGGCATTACAAAAATAAATAATAATAAAAATTAATTTTTTTTGTTGCAGAAGACTCATTACTTACAATAAATTTTTTCATCTAAATAGATGGAATTACATTTTTAAATTTTAGAAATTCTAATTGCTGAGTAATTTTAAAATTGTTTTTTAAAAATAATTTGAGCAATGTTTCTACTATATACTTATATATCTCCAGTACAATTAAAAATATATATATAATTTTGTCGACTCGGATTAGAAAAGCTTGATTAAATGATATATTGATGAGCTAGATAATATATAGAAACATAATATTAATTGACAACATAGAAATATATTAAAGACTACTCCATTTATATAAAGATATATCGAATCATTTACTTGTTATTTTCCTTAAAAAAATTATTAGCCGATTAGCTAGTTTCTTATTCAAGTAGGTATGTTTAAAAAGTGTAGTAAAATATTAACAATCCCGTACAATATAGGAAACTGCATGACTTCTTATAATTTTGTTAATAAGGTGTGCCTTAATACAAGTTAGAAAAACCCAGAACATAGACAAGTTAATTTCTTTATAGATTAAGATAAAAATAAAATCCATTAAATTTTCCAACAATATGTAAAATTATTGAATTGCCGTTGACGTTACTAATTAAAAATGGTCTCAAGTAGCCTATGCTGGAATAAAATACTTGATTTAATGCTTTAATATTCCATCGAATTAAAGCTTGGATTGAACATGTTTTTCGTTTTCCAATTTGAATAATTTCCTATTCATAAAAAGATGACTCTTGACATTAATGTCTTTGTGGTTAACTCTAGAAGAGATGTTTTAATGAAAACAATTAAATTAAATTGAAATGATAATTTAATCTAATAACCTAAACTTTTTAAAACCGTTTCTGTGCTGTCCACGACTCTACTTATCATCAACTTCCATGTTGTTTCTTTTAAGGGAATGTTATGATCGTGGAGTTTAATATCTCAAGTTACATTGGCAATCCTAACTTCACATATATTAATAAAAACACATATAATTATTAATTTTAAAAGATATAATTTAATTAATCAGATTTTATATTTATTTTTAAAAAATTATCAATTCGAATATTATAAATTTTAAAACCATTAAAATTTTATTTAATTATTAATTTTAGAATTTTAAAAAATTAGCTGAGAAAGATTTAAAATTATATATAAAAAAAAACTCATAATTATCGTACTTGAAACTTCAAATGCCCAACCACAGCTGCAACAAATCAAGACTCACCATCAGCTTGGAATTTTCGTTGCCCCAACTTTTGAGTTCAATAAAGCTCGCACAACATTCCAATTCTTGAGACAAGCTTCCTCTACATTCTCTTTCGGCTGTCTGCCAAGTGAGTTGCTGTTAATTGGTTGCTGAGAACACAAAGTCCATGTGTGCTATCCCCATTGGCCTCAACTCAAAGGGACCAAGCATTTCTTTTCCATCAGATTAGTCCTCGTAAGAGCTGGCAAATCAATACACCAATCATGTAGGTCCGCATAGATCCATATGCTTATTAAAATCTTATCCTTTGCTTTAAGATAAGGTATAGAACCTTCCCTTGCCATGCTTTAATATGGATTCGACAAGTGTATTATGACCCGTGATTAAAATCTTCTACATGACATTAAAGCCCAGGAAGGAAGGAAGTACTCATAGATGGATGGAATTATTAGTCTACAGCTTATATATGTGAGGTTCTTGATATATTTGTCATGCATAAAGGCGCCAACCTTAATGGGGTCTTGAATATCGATCAAGAAGCCCTTGCCCATTTTTTTTCCCCTTTTAATATATATATATATATATATATAAAGTAGTCTCCAAAAGAAGATAATGAGGTGGGTTGTTCAAGTGAAGTGGATAAGGTTCTTTTATGTTTAGTAGTTGCAAATTACTGGCTACTCTAGGAGGATTCGAAGCAATGACAAGTGGCCGGCTAGTTTCATCTGCTGAAGGAAATATGTTTTTGAGCTGAAATTTGGCAAGGAAAAGCGCACGTGACATCTACGTGTCTTGAACGTACTCGTGGACCAGTGAACAGGCCTCCTAAGCATCCATGTGGATCCAATACGTGGCTGGTCAAATTTCAGGACACATTCAGAAGATATATAATAAATTTGGGATTGCCTTGCAGTCCAAAGTACAAGAGCTAGACTCGGCGCATTTCCTTGGGAGAATGATAACAGGGATCAAGAAATGGGTAGGAGATTTGGGAGGTTGAAGAGAATGTTTAGGCAACAGAGAGGGAAGCATTATCTTACCATGCTTCTTGGCTGGCACAAGTGCACGCAGAAGCTAGCCTGCTAAGCACATTTTGCTTTGATTTTACAGGACTCAAATGACTGCTGTTTAGTTTAATATATCTCATATTCATTTGATTGGTTATATGTAATATTATTATATTTATATAAATATATATTTATTATTTATAACTATTCTAATATTAAGGGGATTATGACATGTTATTAGACAATACATCTGATATTCAAATATAAATTAATCAATTGATGAATTGATAATAAATTAAATTGTTTAGTTTATTTAATTCTATGTAATTTGAATTATATTTTATATTTGAGCCAACATATTAGAAACCTAATAAGTCATAACATTAAGAACTATTAATCAGAAATTAATCTGGAATGATTTAATTATGTATGACTTGATTAAAATATATTTTAGAAATTATAGACTATAATATAATTAATACAAGGATTATATTTCTAGATCTAGAAAAATCAAGTAAATATCAAAATAAGTAGTAACATATCCTTACAAAGCATACTTGATGCTAACAAATTGACTGAATAAAATTTCTTAGATTGACACCAAAATTTGAGAATTGTTCTCAAGCAAAAAAAAATATTGTGTGTTCTTAAAAATCCAATCCCAAATGCCCTTGTTGAGGATGCTGAAATAGAAGTTAGGAAAAAACACCAGCGTCATGTTGATGACAATGAACAAGTTGCATGTGTGGTGTTAACCTGTATGTCACCTGAACTTTAAAAGCAGTAAGGTTTGGTCTTGCCGTCATTACCCCAAAGCTTTTCACAATTTATTATGAACTATCAAATGAACAAGTTGGATAGTACATTGCTGTAATTGCTTAATATGCTTAATACTACTGAAAAGGCCCTTAAGAAGGAAAAATGCTGAGTTCTTCTAGTTTAGTCTTCTAGAATGTCTAAGAAGAAGCATAATAAGAATAAAAGTGTAGTCTCGAAAGTGAACAAACCAACTGGGAGCAGCAAGAAAGACAAGTGAACTTGTCATCATTGTGACAAGGAAGGACATTGGAGAAGGAATTGCAAGGAGTACCTTGCAATCATGAAGGCAATGAAGCTTCTATTTCAAGAACTAAAGAAAAGTATAAAACTAGTTAAAGGCAAAGTGGACCTATAACTCAGTAATGAAGCAAGAGTTATTGCATTAGCTGTAA
>JAAWWB010001375.1:0-24280 GCA_018804465.1 Populus tomentosa | reverse complement strand
CTACTGTCATACCCGGTCCAAGCAACCCAGGGCGGAATATAGATGTTTGTCTTCGATCGTTGATAAATGAGCTGGCGCAGTTGTGGTCCTCCGGATCTTTGACTTGTGATATATCGAGGAAACAAAATTTCCTTATGAGGGCGGCTTTGATGTGGACTATCAGTGATTTTCCAACTTATGGAATGCTTTCTGGTTGGAGCACGCATGGGAAACTCGCATGTCCACACTGCATGGAAAACAACAAGGCATTCACGCTAGCAAACGGAGGTAAAGCTTCTTTTTTTGACTGTCACCGTCGCTTCTTGCCACTTAATCACAGGTTCAGAAAGAACAGAAAAGATTTCTTTGTTGGTAGAGTTGAAAAAGATGTTGCATCCCCGCGTCTTTCTGGTGAAGAATTGCATCATGTTGTATTAGAGTACGGTGACATTGTGTTTGGCCTTCAATCAGGTAAGCAAAAGTTTCCTGGTTTTGGTTTGACCCATAACTGGGTAAAGCGAAGTATCTTTTGGTAGCTTCCGTATTGGAAGACTAATCTTCTCCGCCATAACCTTGACGTCATGCACATCGAAAAGAACGTGTTTGAGAATATTTTCAACACCATCATGGATGTGAAGGGGAAGACAAAGGACAACATGAAGACTAGATTGGATATAGCTTTATACTGTAACCGTAAAAATATGGAGTTGGTTTATGACGAGTCACGGGTTGCAAAACCAAGGGCAAGCTTCGTGTTAGAGAAAAACGCACAACTGCTAGTCTACAAATAGCTTAAGAGTCTGCGTTTCCCGGATGGACATGCATCGAACATATCAAGGCTTGTTAACATAGAGGACTGCAAATTGTATGGAATGAAGAGTCATGACTGCCACGTGTTTATGCAAACACTCATCCTATTAGCTTTTCGTGATTTGTTGCCAAAGGGAATATGGGATGCACTAACGGAGATCAGTCATTTCTTCAGAGATATATGCTCCAGCAAGATGAATGTTGAGCATATTGAGATGCTTCAAACGAATATCATCGAGACACTATGCAAACTTGAGATGATATTCCCTCCATTTTTTAACTCAATGGAGCATCTCCCTATACATCTACCATTCGAGGCAAAAGCTGGAGGACTGGTCCAATATAGATGGATGTACCCATTCGAACGGTGAGATATTACAGTTGCAATGGAATTCATATCTTAAAGTATTTTTTATGTTTTTCTTATTTGAAAATACTTGAATTGTACTTCAATGCAGGTACTTGTTTAATCTAAAAAAAAAGGTTAAGAACAAGGCGCATGTTGAGGCTTCGATATCTGAGGCCTATATTGTTGAAGAGATATCAACATTTATCTCGTACTATTTCGAACCTCATCTGAGACCAAGAATCAATCGCGTTCCACAGCATGACGATGGCGGTGAAGTGCCTTCCAGTGGGAACTTGTCAATATTCTCCAATACTGGACGACCCACACCTAAAAATGCCGTAAGAGGAAGATATTTGTCAGAAATAGAATTCAAACAAGCACACAACTATGTTCTATTTAACTGTGATGAGCTAAGACCATTTATTCAGTAAGTCTATATATGTGTAATACTAATTAAACTTTGTCAGTAATATACTGTTAATTATATATTGTAATATCATACACTCATTATCACTTGTAGGCCACATCGACAATATTTGCTCTCCAATAACTCGCAGCTGACCGAATCCCAGATCTTTCAATTACAAGATGAACAATTTGCCACATGGTTCAGAACACATGTAAGCACTATCACAAACTCATTCTAACGTATGCATGTCATTACGAGATTCTCGTTCATTTACCGTGTATTGATGTACATTTAATTACATATATTTACAAGGTTTATCAAATGAGAAGGAGTGCGCCCAAGTCATTATCTTCACTAAGCCTTGGCCCTGAAAGAAAAGTTAAGTGCTACAACGGGTATTTTGTCAATGGATATGTTTTCCATACTGAAGAATACGGGCAAGGAAGAAAGACATACAACTGCGGTGTTTGTGTTAAGGGATCCACAAGTAGCCAGTTAGAAGTTGACTACTATGGTAGATTAGAAGAGGTCGTCGAACTGCAATATCATAGCGAGCAGAATAAAGTGTTTTTATTCAAATGCTATTGGTATGACACGACGGACAGAGGAATCAGAGTTGATCCGCACCATGGTCTGGTCGAAATCAACTCAAAAGCTAGACTCCGCAACATAAACGATGTCTTTGTTTTCGCAAAGCAATGTCAACAAGTTTATTACACATACACCCCTTCATTTAGAAAGGATTGATCAAGAGTTGATTGGTTGTCCGTTTTAAAAACGAAACCAAGGGGTCATGTCGAGGTTGTTCAGGATGAGAACGAAGACACAAGTGTGCGAGATGAAGTCTTTCAAGTTCGTGAGTTGGTTGAACCATATCGAGTTGCTCCTTCGATTGAATTGGAAGAAAATTCAAATTTTCGAGTTCTCGATGATAGTCTTGTTGATATTGACGGAGAGGAGTTGAATGTTGTTCTCAGCTCAAGCGGACAAGCAAATGTCGATGAAGAAGATGATATCCATATTGAAGATTGCGATGAAGATGATGACAATTCAATTGATGAGGAAGAAGAAGAAAATTCCGACTAATTATGAAAATGAAGCCCTATGTAAAAACATTTGTCTCATGTAATTTAGATTATAGATGATGTATTTTGTAAAACAAAATATTTACTGTTTAAGCAATGTGGTTATTGTTTTATGTGATGGACAGTTTATCAGTTAAGTTTTTGCAGGAAGGTAAACAGGCAATACAAAGACAACCTTTCCTGCATAATGCAAACTTACCGACGTCCATACCGACAGATAACCAACCGTCGGTATCTCACAGAGAGTTCGAAATTAATTACGCGAAATACCACCAACACTGACGACATTACCGACGGATTCACCGACACATACACCGACGGATTCTAGTCCGTCGGTATCTCACAGAGAGTTCGAAAATAATTACAACAAAATGCCACCTTCACCGACGGGTACACCGACGTAATTAAATCCGTCGGCATCTCACAGAGAGTTCGAAAACATTTACAACAAAATGCCACAATCATCGACGGGTACACCGACGTAATTAAATCCGTCGGTCATATTACCGACGAAATCACCGACGGACGTAGAAAAATATGGAGGGTTTTTAAAAATTCGGTGCGAAATTCAAAAAATACCGACGGATTTTTGACCTTTTACCGACAGAATTTTTGACCTCTTACCGACGGATATTAAGTCCGTCGGTGATTCCGTCGGTAAAAGTGCCCTATAAGTTCCAGCCCCCACTGCTTCGCCTCAGTTTTTCTTCTTCTCCCCGCGCCGCTTCTCTTCTCTTCTCTTCTCTTCTCCCCGCGCCACTGCACCTCAAATTTTTGAATCCTTCAAGAATTTCACCTTCAATCTCTAGCAAGATTTAGTGTTGTGAATCTTCCTCAAATTAAAAGGTATGTGTTTTTTTCCAATTTATTTTATTTACTTTTAATTTATTTTTAGTTGTTTTTATTTTTGTTATTTTGTTGTTTTGGTGTTTTTTTTGGTAATGTAGATAAAGTTTTGAATTTGTCACATTATTAAGGTATGTATATTTCGTTCCTTTTATTGATGTAGGTTTTTTTTTTTGAATTTTTTGAATATTTTTTATTGTTTTGTTGTCATAATTATAATGATTAATTTGTTGAATTATAATTGTTAATGTTGAATTATAGTGATTAATTTGTTGAATTATAATTTGTTGAATTTATTGAATTTATTTTTTGTCATATTTTTTATTGTTTTGAATATAATTATTGATTAATTTGTTGAATTATAATTATTAATGTTGAATTATAATGATTAATTTGTTGAATTATAATTTGTTGAATTTATTGAATTTATTTTTTGTCATATTTTTTATTGTTTTGAATATAATTATTGATTAATTTGTGAATTGTAATTGTTAACGTTGAATTTATCTTAGGATTAATAGTTGAATATGTTGGAATAATTAGTATAGATTGGTTCAATTGGTTGTGGCTATTGTTAATATTTGCAGGTTTGTGGATTTGGGTAGTATCCAGTATAGGGAAGGTGCTGCCGATTTTTTTTTAACTTTTGAATTTTATTATACAATTATTTATATAAAATTGTTTAGATGCGCAAAATGAAAACCAGAGCTGGTCGTTCACGTCCAGTCGAATCAAGTTCGTCTAGCAGCGATGATGATGTTTCCTTAGGTGCCTCTCAAGAAGAGGCACCTACACCACCTGCGCCGTCAACCGATGCTGCCTCTTCCAGCGATGTTTCACATCGCAGAAGCGGCGTGCCTTCGCAGCGGAATCAATTTACTCGCAAGTACGAGGCACAGTGGAAGGACGATCTTTCAATGTAAGTTTGTTAAGGTTTTAGTTTTTTTAATATAAAAAAAAAACAAATTTAAAACATAATTTATGAAGTAATCACTATTTCATTAATTTCATTTCTTTTCAGGTTCACAAACATTGAGGCCGCCCGAGCAATATCATCGGCGTTTAAAGCGTCGATGGAGATTCCATTGTTTCAATGGAGTCAGATATCCAGGCATCCTGAATGGATGCCTCAAATCAATGCATGGTTTCATAGATTTGAGGTTCGTGTTAATATATAATTTTCAGCTTATTTCTAATAAATTCTAGTTATAATTGTAAATAAATTATTAACATTTTAAAAAATTATTTTTTTATACACAGCATCGATTCTGCTGGGACGATGAACATGACACTGTTGTGAGGAGGGTGTGGGAAAATCACGCGGCAATTAGGTAACATCGAAAACAATACGACTTTTTTTTTACATAATTAATTATGTTTCGAAATGTAATTTTTTCGTGCGTGAATTAGGTTGCGTGATTTTTGGTATGACACCTAGAAAAAAGCAAAAAAAACAGCGAGGGATAAGAGGTTCCAAGGCTGGAACGATGTTGCGGTTTGGAGGGATTTCAAACCAATATACATCCCGGAAGATATATGGCCGCACTATCTTCAGCACGTGACATTTGAGCGGTTCACTCGACGCTCACAGTCCGGTGCTGGCAACCGGAATCGGCCAATTCATGGCTCGGTGACAACGCACACCGGCAACTCCGTTCCGTTTGCTGCACATGCGAAACGGATGGTAAGATTAATTTAAATGAAATATATCGTTCAATTAATTTGTTGTTAAAACATTTTTTTCATTATAGGCTACGTCTCTTGGACGTGAGCTGAGCCCTATGGAGCTGTTTGTGGAGACGCACGTGCGGAGTCATGACCGTCAAAAGGGGACGCAACAGTTCGTTGACAACCGTGCTCAACATTTTGTGGTATGTTTGTTCAACCATTTTATTTTGTAAGTTATTATTATGTTTATTGAATTGAATATGATGATTTTTTTTTCAGGAGACCTATAATAATCGGTTGAGGGAGAGATACGGGGACGATCCTTCGACCCATCCGGAATTCGATCAGGATTTGTGGATGGAGGCTGGATCGTCAGGTGGACCCGATAAAAGTCGGGTTTACAGGCTCTCCAACACTACCGCCGCCAACTTGCGGTCGACCGGTACTGCTTCAACCGTTGGGAGCTCCCAATCTGTATCGAGCTCCCAATCTAAGTAGTTTATGGCCTTGCAGCAAAGGTGCGACCACCTATCAGAGGCGTACACACAACTCAAAGAAGAGCAAAGATTGGCGAACGAACAACACAGAGCAGAGTATGAATAACAAAGAGCGGCCTATGAAGAGCTTCGTCAAATGGTCATGAACATGACACAAGGTGGAACATGTGCGCCTAATCCTTTTTGGCCGCCTAACCCCCAGCCTCCTCCTCCTCCACCTTTATATTAATTTTTAATAAACATTATTTACATTTTAAATTTTGTTTAATGTTTTTTTGAAACACATTCATTTTGTAATGAATATTATTTCACTTTGAGTTTTTGTTGTTTAATATAAATTTTATTTGCATAATTGGTTTGTATTACCATTAATTTATATTATTTTTTCTAAATAATTAAAAAACAATTAAAAAAAACAATTACACAAGGATTTACCGACGGAATAACTCCGTCGGCATTAGACAGTGTTTGCCACCATCACCCACCATCACCGACATATTCACCGACGGATTATTTCCATCGGTATAAATTTACCGACGAATTTACAGACGGAAATATTCGGTCGGTATAAAATATCACCGACACTTTTGCCGACGGAGTTAGTCCGTCGGTATTTACATAACACCGACAGAATATTTTCCGTCGGTATATTCCAAGCGGGAAACTTTTTTTTTTTTGGCGCGCACGGTCCGTCGGTAAAACCGTCGGTAAAAGTTTTTTTTTATTTCCGACCGATATAGCGACGGAATGTGGAATCACCGACAAAAGGTATTCCGACGGGAGTATTCCGTCGGTAATATAGTCGGTAAATACTTTACCGACGAACATTCTATCACACACCGACGGAATATGTCCGTCGGTAAAACTGTGAAATCTTGTAGTGGTGGTCCAAAACATTGTCAAGGAAAAAAAAAACATATGGGTAGCAGATTAATTTGCTGGCTCTTCGAGATATACGAGTGGAAGATGCTTTTAATTAGCAGTGGATTTCTTAATGATCGATGTTTTATTTACATTTCAAAGAAAATCCATTCTCTTAAATGTATCTCGAAGAGACTAATTTGTTTGTTCTTGCACTTCATCCTATACTGTATTGGCAATGTAAAAGAACTAGTTTAAATGGTTGGTGAGATCATGAAAATAGTTTTGGTCATTAAATCTTTATTAAAAAATCATTTTAATTCAAAAGTTTAAACTATATATTTTTTAGTAGTCATGCTCTAAAAGTTGCCACTTTGATTTTCTTTGTTTTCACTTCATGTATATCGGATTGATAACGTTGTGCAGAATGATTCATCAAACTTTGGAGTCACTGTGGGACGAGTTGCCAATAGAATTGCTGGTGCTCAATTTACTTTGAATGGAACTCTATATAAACTAGTTGCTAATGAAGGGAAGAACATGCTTCATGGTAAAATAAACATCTTACTGCACCTTCGCTAGCATAGTAGAATTTTTCCCCATATTGAATAATTTTCTATCAACTTGAATTGAAGAGATATCTTCTCTCTCTCTCTCTCTCTCTCTCTCTCTTTTAACTTTTGGCACTAATTGCTTACATGGATATCAGGCGGCCCTAAAGGATTTAGTAAGGTTGTTTGGAAAGTTAAAAAGTACAGCCCTGAAGGACGTACTCCTTGCATTGTCTTTGCCTATCACAGCTTTGATGGTGAAGAAGGTCAGCATAGTCTTTCAAGCCATAATTTTTCACACTCGCTACAGGCTCAACACACACACACACACATATATATATATATGAGTGTGTGTGTATGAGCATAAATGACACCTACAACAGAAATTAAAGCTATGAAACATTTTTCATATACACAGGATTCCCCGGTGATCTCCATGTAATTGTGGGATCCAAGCTCCTTGGACACAACAAGTTGCTTATAACAATGAAAGCAAAAGCTCTAAACAAGGCCACTCCGGTTAATCTAGTTAACCATGCCTATTGGAACCTTGGTGGACACAATAGTGGTGATATCTTGTCAGAGGAAATTCAGATCTTCGCTTCGCACTACACTCATGTTGACAGCAAACTCATTCCTACAGGAGAGATTGTGACAGTGAAAGGAACACCCTATGATTTTCTCAAACCCAGCACCATCGGAAGCAAGATCAACAAACTCACTAATGGCTATGACATCAACTATGCACTTGATGGAAGTGGAAACGACAAGTAGAAGAAAGCAGCAATTGTGCATGATAAGAAGTCTGGAAGAATGATGGAGATATCAACAAATCAACCAGGTGTGCAGTTCTACACAAGCAACACTTTGCACAAGAAGGGAAAAGGTGGATTCGTGTATGAACCTCATGGAGCTCTTTGTCTAGAGACTCAAGGATTTCCTGATTCAGTAAATCACCCCAACTTCCCTTCACAGATTCTGAATCCAGGGACGTTCTATAAGCATCAGATGTTGATCAAGTTTTCGAATTTCTAGATAATTCGGGACACCAAACTTTCACATGAAAAAAGAAAGATGATTGTGTGTTTTCAGAGTGCTTTTGGCATAGTTTCGAAATTGGAGATCATTTGTACTTTCTATCATCTAAAGTCATGTGATTTTGTTGCTCAATGAAATCAATAATTGCTGCAGAGTGCAGAGATGTTGAGTACTTCATGTATAATAAACAATCTTCTTGGCCACCTTTCAGTACTAAATGTGTTTTTCGCTTCATGGAAGTAATTGCGGTTGAGCTATTTTCAGGTTCGCCACCCCTAAAGGAATGTGCAAGAAATTTAAACCTCAGGTTTGAGATAGAGCTTCGAATATATTCCAAGCAAATAACTTTTAGAACCTGCTCCTTTTTATTGGAGGATCTAGTGTAGCACACATGCAATAATACATTGTGCGTGTTGCCTTGGAAACTACAGGTTGAGTCCAACAGCATGTTCAACCCCCTTTGTAGTGGCAGAGCTAGATAATTTGGGTCGAAAAACATATCAATAAGAACAGTTACATTTATATATGCTATCACCGAATGCATAAATTTTGATATGGAATTTTAATAATTATTATTATTTTTTAATCTCTAAACGGTTAATACTATTATTGCTCTAATAACAAGCAATAGAGAGACCAATTGGATTCTTTAATTCATTCCTAATTTTATTAATATTGCTATCTTAAATATGGAAGACAACGGAGTATGAGCAATCCTCTTACACCATCTGTTTTTAAGAACTCAACCCTGTTGAGACGCACAGGATGATAAATCCTGCCACATGATGGAGGTTTTCTTAAGATTTCTGTTTTCTAAGCACACACTGTCAAACTAACCAGTAATATATTTGAGGTTTCATTGAAGTTTATCACCATCAGGATCATATTACAGGTTTTAACTATTCATTTTCATTCATGGTATGTTGCCGAACAAATTAGGAAGTGTTTATAATAATGAGCACAAAAATTCAAAAGATAAGCACAATCCTTGAAACCTTGCCAAGCTATTTTTTCGGTTGCACATACTTTGCATTCCTCTTTTATTCAACATAGCCAAAAAATAGTAAGAGCGTTGTTGTAGCAGACGAACCATCATATATTGAGCCAGTTAAATCTTGACTAGTAAAAAACAAAACAAAAAATACTTAATATTAATTATATATGTTTAATGATAAAGTTGGAGAGTTTAGTGCTTACCTGAAACAATAGAAATTCATGTAGATATCTAGGCATTGGTAGAAATTTATGAGGGTAGGGGTCTTTTGGTTTCTATAGACCAAAAACATTTTTTTTACCATGTTTAATGAGATGATTAAATTTCACTGACGGCATGAGAAGCTTTTTATGGAGGAAGAGATTGGATACTACCGATCTTGTGATTTGGGCTCTTGGGGTTAAAATTACTTTTTCCTTTACACTCATATTAAATATATCTGAATTAACTCACTTTTCTTAGAGTATTTTTTTAAGTTGAATCATTTCATACTCATATTAAATATATCTGAATTAACTCACTTTTCTTAGAGCATTTCTTTAAGTTGAATCATTTCATGATCATAGAATATACTTCTAAAATAACAATCATTTATACATCACTTATGGATACAGTCAAAAGTTACAAAGGGTAAGACTTTGAGATCTTAGATATGATCTCCAAGACTCACATAATAAATAAGCAGAGATCTATTCTTTATTCTTGTAATAGTTTTTGGCACATGTAGTATGAAATACATGCTATAGTGGAATTTATTTTCTTTTTTTTTAAGACAGAATGTATGCCGTTGCTCTTTTTATTAAAGGAAATATACCATACGAGTCTTAGTTTTGTCACCAAAAACATAGACTTCAATTAGAAATTCTCATTTGCTCATTGTCATTAGTGGTAGATGAATAATTTCATACTCGACTTCAATCATATTAGACACACGAATAGTGAGAATTTATTAATATTGATTTTTTTATTTAAGAACCTCATCTTGGTCCTAACCAAGGTGACATTTTAATAATTACTTTGAGTAAAAATTGCTCCCACTGCGTCCAAGTTGTTAATTGAGCATTAAAACTCAATTAGTCTCATCTTTACTCACTTTACAAGTGCTAGAGGTAATTGCTCATGTGAATGAGTCAATCTAAGTCTATCGACATACTTTAAGAAATTATACTATATGATACTCAATATATTCCATAAAAAAAATAGTGAATAAAATGTTATTCTAATGAGATTTATTCATTACTCAATCATAGTAAGTCTTCGTATGATTCTTAAAACTAATTATATTAGTAATTATATTCTACATAGGCCAAAGGATCTCATATGTCTAACAAATGCATCCTTTGCTATTGGTTTTATGAGTGGATCTGCAACCATAGAATTTGTAGAAATGTGTTTTAAGATCACATCATGTTCAGTAATTGCTTATCTAATGTGGTGATATCTCATCTTGATGTGTTTCGTCTTTCCATGATATTTTGGATCTTTGGTTACAACTACTATAGCAGTGTTATCACAGCAAAGTGTCATTGGGTCTGATGCTGATTTGATAATTTTCAAATGATACATGAAACTCCTTAACCAAACAACATCTTGTGTTATTACAGAACAAGCTACATACTCGGCCTCTATGGTAGATAAAGCTATGCAGTATTATTTCTTGCTCCTCCATGGTATTGAATTATTATTAAAAAAAAAGAAGCATATCCTGAAGTTGATTTGGATGATCGACATCTTCTTCCCAATCAACATCAAAGTAACCAATCAATCGTAAGTCTTTCTTTTCTTGGTAACATAACATGTAATTTGAAGTTTCTTTCAGATATCGTAGAATCCTTTTGACTATCATTTAGTGTTTTTAACTAGGGTTTGAGTGATGTCGGCTAACCATTTCAATAATATAACATATATCAAGACATGTGTATATACATCATTGATATACATCAAACTAACAACACTGGCATAAGGTACTATGAATATTTTCTTTTTTTTTTATGTAGTCTTGGGACACATATCATGGCTCAGGCGCACGCTTTTATCAACAGGGGTATCTATTGGTGTGTTATCTTGCATGTGATAAGACTCTAACATATTTTTGATGTAAGTATCTTGAGATAAACCCAAAAGCCTTTTAGCGTGATCTCTTATGATTTTCACACCAAGAACATAGCTGACCTCACCCATATCTTTCATTTCAAAGTTTGATGATAACCACCTTTTGGTAGTTTGATGCAACCACATTATTTGATAATTTTACCCACATATACCTAGTATTTTTCCTATATTTTATATATATAATGCCTTGATATTCTTGGTTTTATGTTTTACATTTTAAAGGCACTTTCGGATCTAAGATTAAAAAAAAGAGTAAATTAGAGATAATTGATAGATTTGACCTCTGATCGAAGTTTTGTGCAGAGCTTGAGCTCTAGAAGTCGAAATGATGTGATTCAAATGGAATTAGAAAGCTAACATCTATACCTTTCCTTACATATATGGCAAGAAAAATAAAAAGAGAAAGAGCATAGATATCTCAGCCTTTAAAGTCAAATATCGTATTCTGCCAGTCCATTTGATGCAAACTCAATTTTTTTACATTCTTGACTAGAAGACCTATCAGCATACCACATTTCAGTAGAAAACGAGTTCATATGAGAGATATATGATTTTTCTAAGATGACCCATGAATTCTGTCAACGGACAGGTTTTGTGAAGAAAGAAGTCCAAATTACGTATCAAAGCATCCAATCCGACATCCAAGTCTTTATTTCAAAAATTTAGCTCCTTTAAGTCAAAAGTCAAAGCTTGAAGATTTTATACAAGGCTATTTCTTCTTTTTTAGGAAAATAGTTATTGAAATACTTAAATGTAAATTGTCTACTTAGAAACGGACTATTTTGTAGAAAAAGGATTAAGGTTTATTTGAATATAAAAAGAAAAAGAGAAGGGAAAGAGAAGAATGCGCAGCCAAGAGAAAAAAAAAATGCACCTTCCTCTAATAGAACCCGAAATCATGCTTTCTTCTTTCTTTTTTATTAATTGTTCAGTAGACTTGCAAGGCTAAACTTTTTTTCTTAGTTGTAAGGACACAGAAACCTTTGGATTTCAAAAAATATGAGATTTATTTTACCTTTTCTTTTCCATTTATATAATGAATGAATATGTTTGTTCTCTATACTATTTCCTATTATTTTTTATTTTAATTGCTAGAGCGGACTCTAAGTTATTATTGTGAACAATTTATTACTAAGTTTGCTATCAAAACCGAAGTTGTGATATATAAACTTATGAAGCAACTGAGATTAATAATTATGGCAGATCTAGATTAATACTATTAGGGAAAACATTTGATTGATCAAATCAAACATGGACTGCGACGTGTTGTCTCGATTAATCAACTTATCTAGTTCTTAAGGCTACCATTGAATTAAATTACTAATGCTGACGCTGTGGTTGTTTGATGGTTAGGATTAGTTATACAACTGATCTGTTAACTAATCAATGTAACAAAAGATAAATATTCAGAGTATAAATTGATGTTTCATTTCCATGATCACTCGTGATTTCTGTAGGTGGATGTTTACTTGAAACCAAGGTTTGTTCTCTTGATAATATTCTAATTTTATTTAATTTTGTTTCATAATTTTCTGTTTTATTTTGCTTTAGCCTAGATAACCTCCAAACCCCTCAAATGGCATATCATCTAGCATAAAAATTTGACTTGAACCTTCCTCATAAGATCAACCCTTTGCTTGCTCTATACTATTATCATGTGTGTTGTGTTTTAAGCTAGGGTAATTAATTTGTGCAACTGCGATATCGCAACAAATTTTAGCGTCGTTGCTGGGGAAGTGATTTTAGTTGATTGATGTGCTGTGATTGCCATTTTTTTGTAAAAAAAAGAGAAACAAATATTTTTTTTGCTTATGGCGATACTATACAGTATGTTACAGTTACTGTTTAAAACCAATCTTTTAGTGGAATTAGGTCTTAGCCTTTTGTTTTTTAAAGGGAAACGACGTTCTAAACAAGCCTAGTGGCCTGTGGCCACTAACCTCACCCTATCAAGGCCAAATTCCGTTGTTTTCTAAGGTTTTTAGGCACTTTTGTTTTCTAGAGTAAGATTTTCATTCAATATGCACTACTCTAAATCTTTTGTATGGTTGGTTTCTTTTTAGTCTTCTTGACTATTTATACCTGTAACCCGTTCTACTAATCACAGACAAGGGTAGGTATATCACGAAATATAAAACACTTTACACAGGTTACAAAAGAAAGCTTGGGTCAACACTATTGTTGTTGCACGACAACAGACACTCAAGGAGCTCACTGCTCATAATGTGGAGAATCAACCATTATGCATAAACATCAACAATAATGCTCAACTTACTGTCAATATTCAATGGACTTGCTATAGAAGATCCTCATACTCATCTTAAGGAGTTCCACATGATTTATATTGGTATGAACCCGAACAGAGTTGATGAAGAACAGGTTAAGTTGAAAGCTTTCCCTTTCTCTTTAAAAGGGATAGCAAAGGCCAGGTTTTTCTCTATTCATCCAGGTTCTATTGGAACTTGAAATGACATGAAGAAGACTTTCCTTGAAAAGTATTTCCTAGCATCTTAAGTTGCCAACATAAGTAAAGAAATATGTGGGATTTGACAATCTCATGAGGAGATACTCTTCGAATATTGGGAAGGATTTGAGCAACTATGCATTCAATGCCCTTATCATCAAATACTTGATCAACTGCTCATTCAATATTTATATGAAAGACTAATGCCTACTGACCGCAATATCATTAACGTGGCAAGTGGAGGGACATTGGTAGATATGACACCCGAGGCTGGATGCTAATTGATATCAAATATGGCAGCCAACTTGAAATAATTTGGCACGTGTGGAGACTTCCCAAGCAAACGAGTAAATGAGGTAAGTATTTCTAACCTTGAGAATAAAATTAATAATCTTACTTATCTTGTGTGTTCTTTGGCTTGTGGAAATGTACAACAGGTGAAAGTTTGTAGCATATGCTCGTTATAAGAATATACTTCAGATATGTGCCCAACAATGCAAGAAAAATACATTGAATAAGTTAATGCAATTGTTGGAGCATTCAACGGACAACCTCATCGTAAGTATGATCCCTTTTCCAATACCTAAAATCCCGGATAGAGAGATCATCCCAACTTACGTTATGGGAACCCGCCTCAACAAGGCAATCAAAGCTGATAGTTCCATACCCATGAATTTCAGCCTCAACAAAATTATCAAACGAGACAGCCCCTTGCATTCATAAATTCTAATGTTATGGGGTCATCGAGTGATGTTCTTTGTGAGATGATGAAAAACCTTGGCTTCTAATATAGTGACATTGCAACAAAATATCATGTCTTTTCAATAGGAAACAAGTTCAAGCATTCACAATTTAGAGAAGTAAATGAGGCAAGTAGCTTCAAGTGTAGGGAAATTAGAGGCACAAATAAATGGAAAATACCCCCCCAGCATTGAATCCAAAAGAGATTGTTAGTGTGATCACGCTGTGAAGTTGGAAAGAACTTAAAGAGAAAAGGTCGAAACAAATTGAGATAGAGGAAGAAGAGGAGATAAAAATTGAATTGAGTATAAAGAAGAAACATCCTCTTCCTCCACAAATTGAAAAAACAACTAACACTCCAAAGGTAAGTGCTAACTTATTGAATTCCAGTTTTAAAACAATTCCACCCTTTCCTGTGAGTTCTTCTAGGTCAAAGAAAGAGGACAAAGAAAAAGAAATTTTAAAGGTCTTCAAGAAAGTGGAACTCAACATTCTTTTAATTGATGCTATCATGAAAATTTCCAAGTATGCTAAATTCTTGAAAGAGTTCTGTAATTCCAAAAAAGCTTTCAAGCTAAAAGGTTATGAAACGGTAAGTATGGGTGAAGTTGTATCTACTGTTGTTCAAAAGAATCTGCCTTTGAAGCAAAAGGACCCAAGTGCATTTACTATCACATGTGTTATTGGTAATTCTAGTTTTAAAAGGGCTTTATGTGATTGGGTGCATCCATTAGTGTTATGCCTAAACATGTTTATGATTCTCTTAGTCTTGAGCCTTTGATTAAAACTAGCATTGTAATACAACTTGTGAATCATAGTTTTGTTTATCCACTTAGTGTGATAGAAGATGTCCTAGTCAAGATTGATAATTTGATTATTCCATGCAACTTTTATATTCTTGATATGGAATGTGATTCTTGTGATTCTTGTGATTCATCAAACAACACTCCTATACTATTTGGGAGACTTTGTCTATATTAGTAGGAGATGAAAAGATTGAATTTAATTTTCATGATGCAATGAAATATCCTTACAACAATGTTTATTCTATTAAATACTTTTGATTGTAAGTATGTGCAACAAGTTTTTGATTTTGATTGTAAGGATGGATTAAGTGTGGCTTTGAACTATGACTATGATTTTACTAAGATAGAAGAGATGGAAAGGCACATATATGTTCCCCAAAATATGCATGAATCAGCATTGGCTTTGCAAACTGTCCATCATGGTAATGTCTTTGCTGATTTAGTACTTTCATATAAAAAGCTTTTGCCATCTATTTTACAAGCCCTCGGGTTAAAATTGAAACCTTTGCCTGATAATTTAAAGTATGTATTCATTGGCGACAACAATACACTTCCTGTTATTATAGCAATAGGTTTGACAAGTGTATAAGAGGAAAAAACTTGTGAAGTTGTTGTGCGATCACAAAACAACCATTGGATGGACTTTAGCCGATATCAAAGGCATTAGTTCTTCGATGTGTATGCATCATATACTATTGGAAAACAATGCAAAAACAACAAGGAAAATGTAAAAGAGGCTGAACCCACCTATAAAGGAGATAATGAAAGTTGAGATTTTGGAATTATGAGATGCAGGAGTCGTTTACCCCATCATAGACAGTAAATGGGTGGCGCCTATCCATGTGGTGCTCAAAAAGACCGAAATCACGTTGGTAAAGAGCCAAAATGATGAACTCATCCTTACTTGCATCTCGAGTGGATGGAAATGTGTGTTGATTATAAAAAGCTTAATCTTTCTACACATAAAGATCATTTCCCATAACCATTCATGGACCAAATGCTTAAACGCCTGGCAGGTAAGTTTTTTATTGCTTTATTGATGGATATAGTTGATATAATCATATTGTTATTAATCATGAAGATCAAGAAAAGACTACATTTGCATGTCCATTTGGTACATATGCATGTTAGAGAAAGCTCTTTGGTCTCTGGAATGCACCCGCAACTTTTCAAAGATGCATGATGAGTATTTTTTATGACTATATTGAAAGAATAATTAAGGTCTTCATGGATGATTTCACGATGTATGGTGATTCTTTTGATAAGTGTTTAGAAAATTTATCTTTGGTCTTGAAAAGATGCATTGAAACTAACCTTGTCATGAACTATGAAAAGTGTTATTTTATGGTAGAACAAGGAATAGTTATTGGGAATGTTGTGTCTTCGTGTGGATTAGAAGTTGATTGAGCTAAAATTGATTTTATTTCATCATTGCCTTACCCCTCAAGTATGAGGGAAGTTCGTTCTTTTCTAGGCCCTGCAGGTTTCTATCGAAGCTTTATCAAATATTTCTTAAAGATTACAACACCCTTGTGGAAATTATTAGCCAAAAAAGTGGATTTTGTGTTTCATTAAGCATGTAGAGATGCTTATAATGAGCTTAAGAGGCGTGTCACATCTGTCCCTATCATCCAACCACCAAACTAGGATGAGCTTTTCAAGATAATGTGTGATGTAAGTGATTATGCGGTAAGAGTTGTGCTTGGACAAAGAATAGGAAATAATTTGCATGTTGGTGCATATGCTTCCCACATGTTGGACTAAGCGCAATGCAATTACCATACAACTGAAAAGAAACTTTTTGGAGTGGTGTTTACTCTTGAAAAATTTAGTTCATATCTACTTGTTACAAAAGTCATTGTTTTTACTGACCATGTAGCTTTAAGGTATCTTTTGAAGAAAAAAAAGTCCAAACCAAGATTGATTAGGTGGATCTTGCTTTTACAAGAATTTGATCTTGAGATCAAAGACAAAAAAGGTGTCGAAAACCATGTGGTTGATCGCTTTAGCTAATTGAGGATCTAGGATATACAAACCGAAACAATAAGAGAGACATTCCCTAATGAGCAGTTGTATGTGTTACATCCTCTACAAGACCATGGTATGCTGTGAACTACTTTGTCACCAAAAAAGTCCCTCCAGGTTTGTCTACATCCCAAAAGGATAAGTTATGAGCTAATGCTAAATATTATTTTTGGGACACTCCTTATCTGTGGGAATTTTGTGTGGATCAAGTAGTTAGGAGATGTGTACCACAAGATAAATTTCATTTCATTCTCGCTTTTTGTCATTTTTATTCTTGTGTGTTCTACTGGAATTTGTTGAAAAATTATATGCTAGAATTAATGGTTTCAATGTGTGTGTTCTGCTGGAACTTAGTGACAGTTTATGCGCTGGGGTTGTTACAACATGTGTATGTATGTGTTCATGTCGAACTGTGTGTTTTGCAGCGAAATTGTGATTCGCTGCCAAAACTAAGTCTTCTGCAACAAATTAGCATTCACTGCCGAATTGTGTGTTCTGTAGTGAAATTATGACTCGCTGTCGAAACTGTTTCATCCACAACAAATTAGCATTCTCAGTCCAATGTGTGTTCTGCAGCGAATTTGTGATTTGCTGCCAAAGTTGAGTTGTATGCAGGGAATCTATGATTCGCTGTTGAAACTGAGTTGTATGTAGTGAATTAGCATTCGCCATCAAAATATGTGATTCCAAAGGCGCCACCTTCAAAAATACCTTATCCCCCACATGGAATTCCAAATGCCTTCTTTAACTATATGCATAACTTTTCTATCTATCCTGGGCTTCCTTCATTCTCTTTCTGATCACCCTTACCTTGTTAGTTGTCAGTTACACCATTTCAGGTCTCAAAAGCTTCCATTCTCCTACTTCATCCTAACAAATTAGGGTACAACATTTCCTCCCATACAATGCTTCATATAGAGTCATACCAATAGTAGCTTGATGGCTATTATTATAAGTAAACTCCACCAATGGTAAGAGATCCTCCTAGTTCCCTCTAAACTCCAGCACACAAGACCTTAGGAGATCCTCAAGAGTTTGAATGGTCCTTTCCAATTGACCATCCATCTGAGGGTGAAATTTCGTGCTCCAATTCAACTTTATCCCCAATGCCCGTTGTAAGCTAGGCCATAATCTCAATGTGAACTTAGATCCCAATCCGATATAATCGACACTGGCACCCCATGAAGTCTAATTACTTCATTTACATATAATTTTTCCAACTTATCCACTGAGTCAATCATCTTTATAGGTAAAAACAAAGCAGATTTTATCAGTCAATCCACCACCACCCATATGGCATCATTACCCTTCTTTCTCCTGGGTAATCCCATCACAAAATCCATAGAAATATCCTCCCATTTGCATTCTAGAATTGATAGTGACTATAATTCCCCTACAGGCCTCTGGTGTTCTATCTTTAGTTGTTGATAGATCCTACAGTTCGACACAAATTCTGCTATTTCCCTCTTCACATTTGGCCACTAGTAGTATTCCTTTAAATCTCTATACATCTTTGTACTCCTAAGATGAGTAGCAAATCAAGATTCATGAGCTTCTCTTAATACTTTATCTTTCAAAGTCTTATCCTCAGGTTAAACAATTAGCCTACCTATAACTATTAGCCTATCAGATAACATTTGAAATGGTGTCTCTATACCCTGGTTTACCCTCTCTTTGATTCCTTTACTTTTCTATCCGCATGTTGAGCCACCAAGACCTTGTCTCGAAGCCTAGATAGGATCTTTAACTGAGCTAATAGTGATCCCTCGAGCCCTACACTTAGCCGCAAGCCTATTTTCTACAATTCCACTATACTTCCCTATTCCTTAATTCCTATAATTGCTTTTCCCTTCCTACTCAAGGCATCGACTACATTAGCTTTACCAAGATGGTAGTCAATCACACAATCATAATATTTTATTAACTCTACCCATCTCCCATGTCGCATGTTTAACTCCTTCTGTGACATCAAATAATTCAAACTCTTATGGTCCATGAAGATTTGAAATTGTGACCCATAAAAATAATGTCGCAATACTCTTAGGGAAAACACCACCACCACTTCAAGTTCTGGGTCATAAACTGGGTAATTCACCTCATGTGACTTTAGTTCTCTTGATGCATAAGTGATCACACACCCGTGTTGCATCAACACACATCCCAAACCCCTTTTTGAGGCATCACTATATACCACAAACCCTTTTGTCCCTGATGGAAGGACTAGCACAGGAGCAAAAGTGCACCTCTCCTTCAGTTATTAGAAGCTCGCTCCACACTCTTCCGACCAAACAAACCTGACTTCCTTGTGGGTCAGTTTAGTCAAAGGTGATGCTATAGTGGAGAACCCCTCAATAAATCTACTGTAATACCCAGCAAGACCTAAGAAACTTTGGTTTTCTGTCCCAATGGTAGGCCTCTCCCATTTCAACACGGCCTCAACCTTCCTCAAATCCACTACTAATATTCCTTCTGCAGAAATTACATGGCCTAAAAATACTACTTCTTTAAGCCATAACTCACACTTATCAAGCTTTGCATATAATTAGCTCTCCCTTAAAGTCTGTAGCACACTACTAGAAATTCACTTAATACCAATGGCATTATCGATGAAGTAATTTTATCGGTAATTTACGGTTATAATTACCGACAAAATATTTTATGTCTGTAACTCAGTCGGTATATACTGACAAAATACTTTGGTCAGTATATACCAACAGAATTACATGTGAAATATTCAAAATTAAAAAAAGGGCGGTTCGATGATGTGGAAGTTTTTCGGGTGATTTTAACGACGGAATCATCAAGGGATTCAAATGGAAGCTCTGTACAGTGACGTAACCAATTCATAGTCAGAAATGCTAACGAAATAACCGAGGGATTCAAACCGGGATCTCCATATAGTGACGTGATCGATTCACCGTTAGAATGGCCGACATAATCACCGACAAACTCATTCTGTCGGTGATTCCATCGGCAAAAGTTAATATATGACCACTCTATCGACCCTCTCCTCCCCTATTTCTTCTTCTTCTTCTTCCCCATCCCAACTCTCCCCTCCCAGATTGCAAACAAGCAACCCCCAAACAAAATCTTCCTCTTCTCAGCACAAGTCATATTTCTTTAAGTTTTGTGGTCACAACATTCGGTTCTGATTTATCGATAGATTTAATTATTTTTTGTAAGTAATTCTATCTTTTAAAATTTTAACATTTAAATGTCAATTTTATTGTTTTTTTAGTATATGTATTTTGTTAGTATATGTACATGTTTTATTGTTATTTCTCAAACAAACTTGTAGTATATGAATGTATAATTTTGTACTTGTTAAGGTTTGTTTTAGATTTTGTAAAATTATATTTGTTTGTAAATTGTTGAAACTTTATTGAATTACCAAATTAAATGTGTTGTGGTGAAATAATTAATAGTTTGTTTAACGGGTCCATTTTATTTTTTATCAATGCTATTACGGGGTTGTAATTTCTGTAAATTTATATGTATAAATTTGTATGGATATTGATAATTGATAATGAATATTTAATATTTATGAGAAGTTGTAATTAATTTGTTAGATAATCTCAAGGTAAACTAATATTTTTGCAAATTTATTTACCTAACATAGTTAATTAATATATGTTGTCATTATAATTTTATAGAGGTTTGATAGAAGTCATGAATGATCGTTCATGGATGTATCGAGATTCACCCCCAAGGATTGCGGAGAATGGATTATTGTAACAAGATTCAGGGTTCTGCCTGTAATGAAGTATAAATCTGTCTCTTCCTTTTATATTTATTATTTGGAAATTTGAACTTATACGTAAGGTGTTTTTTTGATATTAAATAAACCAATTAAAAAAAATAAAGAAGAAAAAACAACAAAAATTCTTTTTTCCAAAAACAAAAATATATATATGTTTTAAATTTATATGGCCAAGTTTCTCCAAAAACTTATGTTTGCATTTTTAATAAAAAGGAAAAATACAAAATAAAATATTGCATGATTTAGCATACCAAAAAAATAGCTTTTGTATTTTGCCTATAGGTTTGATAACATGTTTAATACAGTAATGGGGACTTGGTCTAAATTTCAAAAACACAAAAAAACCAATTTTTTATTTTGATATCAAGGCTTATGAAACTAAGATGTATTCTAGTATTAAAAGAAACAAATGAAAAAAAATATTTTAGGTCTAGAATGGCTAGGTTTAACTCGTAAAGTTGGTTCACTATGATTGGACCTGCTTTAACCAATAGATCGACCAAAAGGATAGAAAATATAATAGAGCCTTAATAACAATCAGGTAAATAAACAATATGACATACGTTAGGTAGGGTGTACTAAGGATAATATTGTTCATCCTATACACAACAAATCTTCTTATCCTAACTATGAAGATTAATTAGGGTTTCTAATGACCAAATTTCTAGGTGACAACTCCAATCATTATTTAACTAATAAGAGACAAGAATTCCTTATTCTTTCCACCTACACCAAAAATCCTGATCCAAAAGGATGATTCCTACGACACCACATATGTGTGACAACTATAATGGTCTTATTCTAACACTACTATACCAACTAAAAATAGCATGAATGAGCTCTTCTCTATTACCAAACAAAAGATGAAAGAACCAAGGCATATCTTTAGATATTTAATAAGAAAATGCTAAATGTGAAGAATTTACTCGAACTCATTACCACTGAAGCCCTAATAAGTGAAGTCTATAACTATGCATTATAGGAACCCTTGTATTCTCTCTATGATAAGAGTCTTGTCAACATGAAACAGGCCATAGAGAATCATATTCAAATAGAAGAAGCAAGCTTGATCAGACAAGGACACCCATATTTTCAAATAACATAATCTTCCCAATACCACCAATTTCATGCCAAGGCATCCAAAAGAAGCACCAAAGGATCCATCCATGATTACTTGATATTTTTTGAGCTCTTAAGCAAACCTTTACCATTACACGTGTCAAGGTGTTTGTTTCCATTCAAGGAAAGGATTTCATGTAATACTCATCTTCCATGAGAAGGCAATGAACATAAGAAACCCTTGTTCTATCACTTTCATCGTGACTATGATTATGATATTGAGAACTACCATGCTCTAAAAAGGAGATAGAAAAACTTATTTTTAAAGGAAAATTCTCATGATGCATTACTTGAGATCATATAATTTTTAGAAGTTGTATATCCATTATCTTTGGATTTTTTAAATAAAAATAAATAAACTTTTCCATGTCTCTATTGTTTCAAATGAAAAACTTTTATGATGGGATTTCATGTCTCCTTTGAATTCTCTATGTATCCAAATATATCTCCATTTTTCCATAAAATATCTTAATGGCAAGATCTTTATATCTCCATTGAAATCTTATGTCTCTAAAAACATTCTCCATATATCCAATGTCTCCAAAGAAAAACTCCACAACAAGATATCCATTTAATTATCCACTTCTTCATGCAACACCTATTTACATAATGCTTTAACAATGCTTTCATATTTATTTAGTAATATTCTCTCTTATAGAAGTAACAATTAAAACTAATCAAACTCACATATCTCTTGCCAAAAAAAAACACTTGTTTCTCAAACATGCATAACCACAAAAGGTAACATTTATACAACATGTATTTTGTTCTTCCACTTTTGATGGTAAAAGACTTCCAAATATGATTGTTTAAAAGTTTTGTGAAGGCAAATGATGGTACAAGAAAACATAAGAGAGAAAACATTTCTTGCAATTTAGGCCACCAAACAACTAGGAATGGAGTAATTAAAATGCATCATTTTCATGCACAAGCAAGACCTTCCATTCATTTCATGCATTAATTTCAAAGAGGTAGCATAAAAAAAGGACAGGAGAGGGGAAAGAGAAAAAGAAAAAAGAAAGAAAGAAAGAAAGAATATGATGTTGGGATCACACCTAAGCTCTGATAAAGACACCCTAGTGCCATCAAGAAGATCAATGATAAGACAAATTTATACATACCTTGGAAGGTCACTTTTGAAGGTCAAAGTGGTCTACAATAGTCATCCAAAGGCAAAGAGTGCTCCACTCATTGTCTCATACATTGCACACGCTAGCATGTTGGCCATTAGGGCCTAACATCCTATTTGTTTGGGTCTAGCTATACATGTCACTCCCATGCTACATATATAAACTTTCTCTTCATACATTTCTTTTCACACACACTAGAGTCCTTCTACACAATGCTTTCATATTTATTTAATAATATTCTCTCTTATAGAAGTAACAATTAAAACTAATCAAACTCACATATCTCTTGCCAAAAAAATAAACACTTGTTTCTCAAACATGCATAACCACAAAAGGTAACATTTATACAACATGTATTTTGTTCTTCCACTTTTGATGGTAAAAGACTTCCAAATATGATTGTTTAAAAGTTTTGTGAAGGCAAATGATGGTACAAGAAAACATAAGAGGGAAAACATTTCTTGCAATTTGGGCCACCAAACAACTAGGAATGGAGTAATTAAAATGCATCATTTTCATGCACAAGCAAGACCTTCCATTCATTTCATGCATTAATTTCAAAGAGGTAGCATAAAAAAAGGACAGGAGAGGGGAAAGAGAAAAAGAAAAAAAGAAAGAAAGAAAGAAAGAATATGATGTTGGGATCACACCTAAGCTCTGATAAAGACACCCTAGTGCCATTAAGAAGATCAATGATAAGAAAAATTTATACATACCTTGGAAGGTCACTTTTGAAGGTCAAAGTGGTCTACAATAGTCATTCAAAGGCAAAGAGTGCTCCACTCATTGTCTTATACATTGCACACGCTAGCATGTTGGCCATTAGGGCCTATCATCCTATTTGTTTAGGTCTAGCTATACATGTCACTCCCATGCTACACATATAAACTTTCTCTTCATACATTTATTTTCACACACACTAGAGTCCTTCTACCCAATGCTTGCATATTTATTTAATAATATTTTCTCTTATAGAAGTAACAATTAAAACTAATCAAACTCACATATCTCTTGCCAAAAAAAAAAAACACTTGTT